>JANAVB010027598.1:29014864-29024864 GCA_029216955.1 Iris pallida
CCAGATTTAAATTTCAATTTAATTTCGGGACCCGACATCGACCCAATCCAGTCGACCCAAAATATGGCCCTGGCCTGTTTTGAGTAAACTATGCAGATGTCACTTGCGTGCCACAATTTCGATCCCCCTTGTGCTCATATTTTATCCATGATTTAATTTGGTTTAATTTATAAATTAATTAAATCTTGGCTTCGACCTTGTCCAAACTTGGCCCAACGCCCAACCCAGTTTAGTGTGGGCCCTGTCATGACTGCCCGTACACCCCACTGATATTTTCTCATTTTTTTTCTCCACTCAAAAATGTCTCTATATATATATAAATATCTCCTCTCCATTTTACAAATATATATGTATATATATACATATATATATTATGTAATATCTATTCTCTCTCTCTCCCATTAAAACAGCACACAACCCCATCACAGTACACCCCCCTTTTCTCTTGGACCGAAACCCTCTCTCTCTCTCTCTCACACAAATATCTCACTTTCTCTCTCTCTCTCTCTAAATATTACTTCCTCCCTCTCTCCCTTTTCTCTTGGACCGAAACCCTCTCTCTCTCTCTCTCACACAAATATCTCACTTTCTCTCTCTCTCTCTAAATATTACTTCCTCCCTCTCTCCCTTTTAAACTTATAACAAACACACACCACCTCACAACCGACACCCCTCTCCCATCAGGACAGCACCCCCTCCCCACTTCGAGTACACGAGCAACAGCCCTTTTTTTTTCCTCTTCTTCATCATCATCATCATCTCTCTCCTTCTCAACTCCTTCATCTTCTTCTTCATGTTCTTCTTCTTATTTTTAACACCATCACCATCATCTAAAACACCACCACCACCACTTTCACAAACCGCCACCATCCCCCACACCATCTCCGCCGCCGTGCGCCACCACGTGGCCGGCGAGCTTTTTCCCCCCCCCCGGCTGCTCCGCGGCCGCGTGCCACCGCAGCGCAGGAGCAGCAGCTAGCTGCAGCTGCAACAGCAGCGCGAGCAGCAGCTCCGGCGGCGCTGCCCGCCGTCGCGCGCCACCGCGCGGCCAACCGCCGCCGCCGGCGACCCCCACCTCCGGCGCGCGCACCCCGGGCGACCTCCCCCTGGCCACCGCCATCCTCCCCGGCGCAACGCACAGTCGATCCGTGCGTTTTGCACGAGATTCCGCCGTGACGCGCGCGCGCGAAGTCCAGAATTCGCGTCCCAAAACAGCAACTTCGCGCCGATTTTCTGGGAGATCCGACCGTTGGATCGGCGATCTCTTTCCTCTGTCGCAATCTCGGTATATAGCTCTTCACTCCCCTAAAATTTCACCCGTTAATTCTGTCGTTTGCCGTGTGAAAATTGGCCACCAAGTTGACGATTTAATTGCGTTATTTTTGGACAGTTTCGCGACGCCAACTTCGCGGGTTCGTATCTCCTCCATCGCAGCTCCGTTTTGTGCGCCACCAGTTCCGGTGCACAGCTGGTATAACCCTCTTCCTGCCCCCTTTAGATTTTATTTCATTTTGAGTTTGTTAGGTCGGTCGAATTCGACGCCAAAGTTGGCCGTTCGAATTCTTTAATTTGCACTAGTTAAATTCCATTTTTGAACCCGGGACTCCGGATTCAAATTCTGACACCACCAGTAGACTCGTGGCGTCGTTCTGGCCTGTTTTCATATAAAGTTTGCCTAATTTGGAGAACGTGGGCCCGGGCACGCATTTCGGTGCAAAACGGGTCCCACTTTCTGAGTCAACGGGACTTTTTGACGCCGGCTCATCGGAATCCAATTCCGGATATACCGTTGAGTTCGTATCGTCATTCTGGACTCGTTGACATATAATTTGCTGAGTTTTGAGGATATTGGCTCCGACACGCTTTTCCGTGCAAATCGGTTTCCAATGTCCGGGTCAACGGACCAATTTGAGATCGGGTCAACGGAATCCAATTCTGGATATACCGTTGGGTTCGTATCTTCATTCTGGACTCGTGGACATATAATTTGTTAGGTTTTGAGCACTTTTATTTCGGCACGTTTTTCGGTGCAAAGTGTGTCCAACGGCGGACATGATTTTGGCCCGAAATTACCGTTTTGCCCCTGTGTCCAAATTAGACTTTTGGACAGGCAATCCTAGCTGATTTGACCATTCTGGACACGTTGGTGATGTTAGTTTCATCATCCGACAACATCTGTAGATTTCTTTCCTTTTGTGTCATCCTATTATTATAATATTTTCTCCTTTTGGTTGTTTTAGAGACCCGTCGATTTCAGTGATTTCAAAATCATTGAAATTCATAAGTTGACCTTGTAGATGTTTATAGAGACCAGCTTGACCATGGTTGACTACTTTGACTAGACGTCGAAGTAGAGTCAACAGTTGACCTAGGTTTGATCAGACTTGACCAACGTTGACTTTTTGACCAAAGTCAACTGTAGGTCAACCATTGACCTATTTAACCTAGATTAGACTTAGAGTTGACCGGAGTTGACCAGTTGACCAAGTCCACTGTACGTCAACATTGACCCAGTTTGTCTTAGTTTGACTTAGTTTGACCTAGATGTTAGTATGCCTTTTGACCCTGATCAGCTCTTGTATTATTTCATCTTTAGGTCTGTGGCTTTACTCCGAACCCTGATTCATATTGACAGCAGGATCCCAGGCGAGTACATTCTCTGATAACTTATTCACAATTTATGATAACTGTTATGATTCATGTACTTAGTGTTGATATGCTTATTCCCGACACATGGTTCTCACGGATTGGTATTCTTGGATCCCGACGAGAGATGTCTCTCCTTCTTAGGTTGGGATGTATTGTGCAAGCACCCTTGTAGCTCTTGCTCGATATATGGTCACTGATTCTAGAGCAGGTTCGCGACCTTCTCATTAGAATCCCGTGCAGTGACGTGTCCTGTTTGGATCCATTCTACCAGTTGGGGTAGGGGAAGTAGTAGCGTATGCCTGTGATCAGATCCATCCCGATTCCCGAACAGTGTGAGTCATATACCGCACTTATGACTTGCCAGGCCGATTCTTGACAGGTACCCAAGCCGATCACAAGCTGAAACTACTACTCACACACATTGGATATATAGCTTACCTTGATTCGTGTACATGCCATGATCTCGTTCTATTTTTTGTTCTAGCTCTAGCTTTACAGCTTACCATGCCATGATACATACATATACACTCCATGATTTATTGTATATGCTCTATTTACAGTCTTATAGCTTTTATTCTATCTTGAGATCTGTTATGAGATATATGTACTCGTTCCGCTCCTGACTGGATACGTTATGAAATTTTAGGAGTAGTTGTGCCCTCATTATTGGACTTCATGATGTTGCTAGCTGAGGTGGATCTCACTATTCTTCTATGTGAGTTGCCTGGTAGTTATTCTTAGTTAGTCTTATTGTTCCTTCTTTATCTTTCATGTCTTATGATCATTGTAGATTCTAGTTGTTCTAGTGATATTGTTATTATTTCTTGTCTTATCTTCCTTAGTTTTCATGATGTGACATGAGTACATTTCTAGATATAGATTCATAGAAGTAGTAGTTAGTATAGTATACTTGACAGCGTTCTACCGCCGATACCGCGGCGTAGGCTGGGCGTGGCCCACGTATTCGTACCCGTATATCCGGGTGCGGGTCGTGACACGTTTTTAGTGGTGGCCCATGCAGGTCAGTCTTTGCAGTTAATGCGAAGTCGTGGTAGTACTTGAGTTTATCTGTACTACTGCGAGCCTGCCCTAGGATTAAAGTTGAGTAATGGAATAATTTAGGATTTTGGTACTCCGTCACATATTAGGAACTCTTGGTAGATTCTAGGGATGACCCCTGAGAATCTTATTTCGAAACTCTTCGAATCTTTCTCCATTCGTTTCTATCCGTCCTGATTCCTGGGATATCTCTCAGTTATCGTACTTTATTCTTTCTTGGAATGAGTTTGTGGACCCCAGAGGAAGGTATAAGTTGGACTTGTATATCATCTAGGTTGGGGAGAAAATATGATTTACCAACCTCGTATCATGGTCGAAGGTTATTTTAGATTATATTCCACCATTTTCTATCTTGACCTAGGTAGTACCCTCGGGACTTTCCCTGAAATTTTCCTCTGAACCCTATCTCGGAAGTTGTTTCCGTTGTTTCTATTAACTTACCCTTGACTTGTTGTTGAAATTTAAATCTTAATATTCGTTGTTGACCTTTGATTTTGTTTCGGATAATTCTTTTAAGAATTGAGTTAAGATATCCTGATAAACATATTTTGGACAAGGACGATGAGAACGGTAGGTGTCTACTTTATTTATGGAGTTTAGAATTCATTGCAGTCATATTAGCTAGCGAGACATGGACATGGAGCCTGATTTTGGATATACTATCCTCGTTATGTCATTTAGGTTCTCTTGCAGCCATACCGGGTGGCGTGGTAAGGAATCTAGATGACGTAATTATAGGACGTATACCATAGTTATGGACTTTATTGTTTATTACCGCTATGCTTACTGGCGTGGCGAGAATTCTGGCAACATGATTTGGGATAGACGTGTATGGTTATCAGGTCATATCTTAAGTTGATTCACTTCTTTTACCAATTGAGCAAGATAACTTCTACCATTATTTCTTGTTTATCATTATTTTCTCTCCCATCACATGATGATTTCCTCATCTTGCCATCATTTCCTTTGACTTGTTTAGCTATGCCTTGATCTCACCAATCACCTATCTCATATCTACATCTGACATCTACACTTGAAAACTCAAAAAATCTCGAAATGTTTATATCTCAATTATTTCTTAAATTTAGATGCTATTAAGATTTTGATTCCCTTCTGTCCATGACCAATCAATTTTGGTCGTCTAGTTTATCGTGCCAAAGAGTCTTGGTTGCTGACTATACTCTAGATGACTTCAAATTCCTTGTGACTTGGGTTCCTTCCTAAATTGTGCTTTTAGGACCTTGATTTCGAATTCATGATTTTATCGCCTTTCATAACTGAACTTGGATCTTGATCGTGCTTATGTGACCTATAATCTAATTTCTATCCAATCTATCTCTCAATCGTGCTATTCTCAAAATTTTTCTCTCCATTTGCTTCTCTTAGCCATGTTTTAGATCATGACTATCCAACTTTGATTTTCATGATCTTGATAATCTTAACCCTCAAATCGTGCCAAGTGAACTTAGACTATTTTCGATTTCAATCGCGTTTGAACTTGGATCGTATTTCATGATTTTATCAATCATCCTCCTTAATCTTTGATCGGGCCTATAAGACATTGACTTCGATTTTTGTTTTTTGTCTGAAATTTTATCTCAACTATGCCAAACCTTGTTTTGGTCATGGTTAGCTTTTCATCTTGATAGAGCATGTGTGACTTTCAGGTTGATTTCCATCAACCTAAGTCCTACATATCACCTCGTACTTGAACTTCAATTATATCTTCGATTTTCTTAATCGTCTCTAAAATCGTGCCCCAATGACTTGACTTATTTCTGAAATCATGCACATATGATTTTGTTCATATCATGATTCTATCGTGCCAAATCCCTCATCGTGCCTGAACAATTGTAAATCGATTTTCTTGATCGTGCAAACTCATCATTCTTGGATCGTGCCTAAAATATTGCCTAAATCTTTTATCATGTTTTAACCCCACTACCAACCTTTAATTTCGAGGACGAAATTTTTATAAGGTGGGTAGGATTGTAAGCCCCTGAATTTAGGGCTTATTTTTTTTAAATTTTAATAATCAATTAATTAGAATATTATTATTTGATTATTATTTGATTTAATGCTCTTTACCGTGACTTGGAATTCTAGAGCATCAGGGATGCCAGTCTCTGGAAACTTCCTTCTTGGAGTTTATAGTAGACGAGATTATCTTCATTTTGATATATCGTGTCCCACTCGAACTTGTTCCCTTGTATCCTTTTTGCTTCGCGCAAGTTCGGGTCAATATTAGACCATTTAATTATTAATTGAATTCCCACTCTTTTCCTTGATCATCATATGCGCGTTACCGTGGCTTTTAATTTAGGAGCACCAGACTAGTCATTTTCTCGAAACCAACTTGTCATGCCTGATCTACTCGAGACGCTCTTCACCCCTGACCTTCGTGTCCCACTCAGACACTCCATTTTGTGCTCCATTTCCTTCGCACAACTTTCGGTTCAATTTAGGCCAATTAATTATCTGCCGTAAAACCTGATTTAAATTTCAATTTAATTTCGGGACCCGACATCGACCCAATCCAGTCGACCCAAAATATGGCCCTGGCCTGTTTTGAGTAAACTATGCAGATGTCACTTGCGTGCCACAATTTCGATCCCCCTTGTGCTCATATTTTATCCATGATTTAATTTGGTTTAATTTATAAATTAATTAAATCTTGGCTTCGACCTTGTCCAAACTTGGCCCAACGCCCAACCCAGTTTAGTGTGGGCCCTGTCATGACTGCCCGTACACCCCACTGATATTTTCTCATTTTTTTTCTCCACTCAAAAATGTCTCTATATATATATAAATATCTCCTCTCCATTTTACAAATATATATGTATATATATATACATATATATATTATGTAATATCTATTCTCTCTCTCTCCCATTAAAACAGCACACAACCCCATCACAGTACACCCCCCTTTTCTCTTGGACCGAAACCCTCTCTCTCTCTCTCTCACACAAATATCTCACTTTCTCTCTCTCTCTCTCTAAATATTACTTCCTCCCTCTCTCCCTTTTCTCTTGGACCGAAACCCTCTCCCTCTCTCTCTCACACAAATATCTCACTTTCTCTCTCTCTCTCTCTAAATATTACTTCCTCCCTCTCTCCCTTTTAAACTTATAACAAACACACACCACCTCACAACCGACACCCCTCTCCCATCAGGACAGCACCCCCTCCCCACTTCGAGTACACGAGCAACAGCCCTTTTTTTTCCTCTTCATCATCATCATCATCATCTCTCTCCTTCTCAACTCCTTCATCTTCTTCTTCATGTTCTTCTTCTTATTTTTAACACCATCACCATCATCTAAAACACCACCACCACCACTTTCACAAACCGCCACCATCCCCCACACCATCTCCGCCGCCGTGCGCCACCACGTGGCCGGCGAGCTTTTTCCCCCCCCCCGGCTGCTCCGTGGCCGCGTGCCACCGCAGCGCAGGAGCAGCAGCTAGCTGCAGCTGCAACAGCAGCGCGAGCAGCAGCTCCGGCGGCGCTGCCCGCCGTCGCGCGCCACCGCGCGGCCAACCGCCGCCGCCGGCGACCCCCACCTCCGGCGCGCGCACCCCGGGCGACCTCCCCCTGGCCACCGCCATCCTCCCCGGCGCAACGCACAGTCGATCCGTGCGTTTTGCACGAGATTCCGCCGTGACGCGCGCAGCGCGAAGTCCAGAATTCGCGTCCCAAAATAGCAACTTCGCGCCGATTTTCTGGGAGATCCGACCGTTGGATCGGCGATCTCTTTCCTCCGTCGCAATCTCGGTATATAGCTCTTCACTCCCCTAAAATTTCACCCGTTAATTCTGTCGTTTGCCGTGTGAAAATTGGCCACCAAGTTGACGATTTAATTGCGTTATTTTTGGACAGTTTCGCGACGCCAACTTCGCGGGTTCGTATCTCCTCCATCGCAGCTCCGTTTTGTGCGCCACCAGTTCCGGTGCACAGCTGGTATAACCCTCTTCCTGCCCCCTTTAGATTTCATTTCAGTTTGAGTTTGTTAGGTCGGTCGAATTCGACGCCAAAGTTGGCCGTTCGAATTCTTTAATTTGCACTAGTTAAATTCTATTTTTGAACCCGGGACTCCGGATTCAAATTCTGACACCACCAGTAGACTCGTGGCGTCGTTCTGGCCTGTTTTCATATAAAGTTTGCCTGATTTGGAGAACGTGGGCCCGGGCACGCATTTCGGTGCAAAACGGGTCCCACTTTCTGAGTCAACGGGACTTTTTGACGCCGGCTCATCGGAATCCAATTCCGGATATACCGTTGAGTTCGTATCGTCATTCTGGACTCGTTGACATATAATTTGCTGAGTTTTGAGGATATTGGCTCCGACACGCTTTTCCGTGCAAATCGGTTTCCAATGTCCGGGTCAACGGACCAATTTGAGATCGGGTCAACGGAATCCAATTCTGGATATACCGTTGGGTTCGTATCTTCATTCTGGACTCGTGGACATATAATTTGTTAGGTTTTGAGCACTTTTATTTCGGCACGTTTTTCGGTGCAAAGTGTGTCCAACGGCGGACATGATTTTGGCCCAAAATTACCGTTTTGCCCCTGTGTCCAAATTAGACTTTTGGACAGGCAATCCTAGCTGATTTGACCATTCTGGACACGTTGGTGATGTTAGTTTCATCATCCGACAACATCTGTAGATTTCTTTCCTTTTGTGTCATCCTATTATTATAATATTTTCTCCTTTTGGTTGTTTTAGAGACCCGTCGATTTCAGTGATTTCTAAATCATTGAAATTCATAAGTTGACCTTGTAGATGTTTATAGAGACCAGCTTGACCATGGTTGACTACTTTGACTAGACGTCGAAGTAGAGTCAACAGTTGACCTAGGTTTGATCAGACTTGACCAACGTTGACTTTTTGACCAAAGTCAACTGTAGGTCAACCATTGACCTATTTAACCTAGATTAGACTTAGAGTTGACCGGAGTTGACCAGTTGACCAAGTCCACTGTACGTCAACATTGACCCAGTTTGTCTTAGTTTGACTTAGTTTGACCTAGATGTTAGTATGCCTTTTGACCCTGATCAGCTCTTGTATTATTTCATCTTTAGGTCTGTGGCTTTACTCCGAACCCTGATTCATATTGACAACAGGATCCCAGGCGAGTACATTCTCTGATAACTTATTCACAATTTATGATAACTGTTATGATTCATGTACTTAGTGTTGATATGCTTATTCCCGACACATGGTTCTCACGGATTGGTATTCTTGGATCCCGACGAGAGATGTCTCTCCTTTTTAGGTTGGGATGTATTGTGCAAGCACCCTTGTAGCTCTTGCTCAATATATGGTCACTGATTCTAGAGCAGGTTCGCGACCTTCTCATTAGAATCCCGTGCAGTGACGTGTCCTGTTTGGATCCATTCTACCAGTTGGGGTAGGGGGAGTAGTAGCGTATGCCTGTGATCAGATCCATCCCGATTCCCGAACAGTGTGAGTCATATACCGCACTTATGACTTGCCAGGCCGATTCTTGACAGGTACCCAAGCCGATCACAAGCTGAAACTACTACTCACACACATTGGATATATAGCTTACCTTGATTCGTGTACATGCCATGATCTCGTTCTATTTTTTGTTCTAGCTCTAGCTTTACAGCTTACCATGCCATGATACATACATGTACACTCCATGATTTATTGTATATGCTCTATTTACAGTCTTATAGCTTTTATTCTATCTTGAGATCTGTTATGAGATATATGTACTCGTTCCGCTCCTGACTGGATACGTTATGAAATTTTAGGAGTAGTTGTGCCCTCATTATTGGACTTCATGATGTTGCTAGCTGAGGTGGATCTCACTATTCTTCTATGTGAGTTGCCTGGTAGTTATTCTTAGTTAGTCTTATTGTTCCTTCTTTATCTTTCATGTCTTATGATCATTGTAGATTCTAGTTGTTCTAGTGATATTGTTATTATTTCTTGTCTTATCTTCCTTAGTTTTTGTGATGTGACATGAGTACATTTCTAGATATAGATTCATAGAAGTAGTAGTTAGTATAGTATACTTGACAGCGTTCTACCGCCGATACCGCGGCGTAGGCTGGGCGTGGCCCACGTATTCGTACCCGTATATCCGGGTGCGGGTCGTGACAAGCCAGCTACGTATCGAGCGGACTTCAGCCCGACGCAAGTACGTATAAGCTGTCAAGGTCATGGATATCATGTCTAATCTAAACTATATCTCAATCCACATGAATATTGTAAAACATGAATGAATAAGTATGGGTCATAGTCTGCTGCCCATT
>JANAVB010027598.1:29032364-29274864 GCA_029216955.1 Iris pallida
CTTATATAGAAACACAACTTACATTATAAATAGATACATACATTTGAGTTAACATTATATATATCTAGGCTAAGTTCTATATGTATACATATAGATATGCATCACACACAAGTACATATGTATACACATTCTACATAAACATTTTACACACCATATAAATAGGTATTCATATATGATATACACATGTGCATAAGAGGGAGAGAAGGCCTGTGTGTGTGTATAAATTGTGTGGGTGTGTGGTAAGAGTGTACAGGAATGTAGTGTGTGTGTGTGCTATATGCATTGAGGCATAATGAACAATGTGTATATCACTAGATGGTAAAATCTGGAAACAGTGTGCAGGAAATGAAATCAGTGCAGAAGAGAGGACAGTGTGTGTGTACTGCTGTGGGGGGGTGTGTGTGTGATGTTGCACAGGAACAGTGAGTGAAAGGGGGGTGTGCATAGTTTGTGTGTGCAGGAAATAAGAGGAAAAGCTGTGTGTGTGTGACTGGACTGCTCATAGGACAGCAGTGACAGCCCAAAACTCTTATCAAACTCCAACTTAGTTCAACCAAGTCAACACACATTCCCAGGTTTGTGTCTGTGAACAATGTATTAGCAGGATATGGAATGAAATCTGGAACAAAGAACAATGACAAGGACTGATAATAGTAAGTTAACAATGTGTGAACCACAAAATAATGAACTAACAAGTTGTACAGGAATTATCATGACCATTTGACATCAATTTAGTAAGAGTGTATCACAATTGCATAGTATGTACATATGTAACATTGTACCTGTGTGTTACACATGATAGTGCATAGGAGCAGTGGGTAGATAGGTCTATGGATGACAGGAACATCTACATATGAACCCAATTCGAATCTAAGAAGTTCTCAACTTGACAGTTCCAGAAAACCAGTTTTTAAGAAAAAGGGAATGAAGGGTTCAGAAATTTACATGGGAAATTTGAGAACCAAATTAGTGTCAAATCGAAAAACCCAATCAATACACCAATGTGATACACTATACAGCAGGTTAAATACCATATAAACCACATACTTACATTATTTAAAAGATTATGAACTCAGAAAAACCCCAACTCCAGTTTCAATACCAGTAATGTATCAGAAATCCAAATTGATCTTCGAACATCAAATTCTATCCAAACTCCAAATCTAGATGATTATACTGATCATATACATATACATCAACATGCTGGTACTCTATTTACTCATAATTTAACATTTTAAAAAAATATTTAAAAGAGGTTGATCTCATAATTATGCACACAGTAAACAAGTATCAGAGAACACATTAAACCTTCAATTCGAATTGAAAAACCCAATCCAAATCAATAATTGAAGTGTGCAGTCAGGTGTACACATAATACGTGTCATGGAGAGGGTGTTTGTGTCCAACAAGATGGACACGAACGTGTCCTAAACAACCACACATCACAAACACAAACCTGTGCATAAAATCATCGTGCACACGTGCACTTGTGTCGTGTGTACGACACAAGACACGAGGGAGTCTCGTGGTCACCCACATAGGTAGCCCACCTATAGGGCTACCCCATAGGCCCATTGGCCAGTGTCCACAATGTGTCAGTGTCGGACACGAGGCCCGTATCAGTGGCAATAAACAACAATGCACAGTGCAGTGCGAAATCGGTGCGGTTGAGATTTCTCCCAAACCGCTCGATAAGACGAGCTAAAAATTGGTCTGTGTCATGTCAGTCACGTGTCCTAAGTATCACCAAAGTTTCATCCCAAATAGTATCGTGTCGTGTCCGCTACAGACCCCGATAGGCAGGGGAGCACTGTAGTACGCGTGCGAGCGTGTGCACGCGCGTGTCCACTCCACGAAACCGACACAAAGCGACACGAACACTACCACAGAAGATCAAAAACGCATAAGCAATAGTAAAACTAACATTCCTATTCAAACACAAATCAAAATCTCGATCGAAATGCCCTTTGTGGCATTTCGTCGAACACCTATGCTATTCACTAATACGTATCCGATACGGACACATACAGGACACGAAATCGAGCAAACCCTATTCCTACAGCACAAGGACACCTAGGGCTTCCTATTGATGAAGACAAAATAAAAATCCATGGAGAAATGGAGAGATTACCTATTCTTGAACTATGGGTGAAAAAGCCCCAAATGGAAAGATTTCCTCAACCACCCAAAACCTCACAAATTGTTTCCTTCCTGTCAAAATTCAATACCAACAGGAAGAACAATATTATTAGGATCTAATGCAACTAGTTTGGGGAAAATAGGACCTAAAATGGATTTATTATGAATTTCTAAGGATAGGAACTCACCTCTTTCTTCTTGAAATAAATTTTCCTAAGGAAGGGAGGCTAGCCCAAGAATTTAGGAGGGGTTTTATAGTTGGAGGAATCCCTAGGTTAACTCAAGTGGCCGGCCATGTTGGGTTAGGGTAGGGTTTGAACTAGGTTAGCTAGTCCTATTAGGTTTAGTCACAAAATGACTTGTGAAATTACAAGCCATTTCTCAAATCACTTGATTTCAAAATTCCTAATTCAAATTCTAATGAATCAAAAACCACTAACTTAAGTCATATTAGGTTAGACTAGAGTCACTTGACCTAACCATGTCCAACTAACTAGGGTTAGCTCCTAGGTTGGTCTACAAGGGTCAATACTAGTCAAAATCAAACTAGTCCAAACAATTCCAAAATAATTCCTAAAAATTCCCATAAATTCTAATTAATACTAATAAATTTAAATTACCCCAAAAATGACAAATTTACCCTCAAACTAGAAATGTAGTAGTGACAAATCTACCCTCCTTAAAAGAATTTCGTTCTCGAAATTGAAAAGCGAAATACAACTGATGAGAATGATAGAAAGCGTACCTCACGGTCCAAAAAAATAAGGGTAGCGCTCGCGCATCTCATCCTCCCGCTCCCAGGTAGACTCTCCTAGAGAATGATGCCTCCATGCGACGCGTACCAAAGGTATCACCTGGTTCCTCTAAACCTTCTCCCGTCGATCCAGAATCTCCACTGGCTGCTCTGGATAGCTGAGAGAAGGCCCAACCTCTATCTCTGAATGATCGAGCATATGGCTAGGGTCAGCCACGTACCGTCTCAACTGTGATACATGGAATACGTTGTGGACCCCCACAAGTGCAGGCGGCAAGTCTAGCCTGTAAGCCACGTCACCGACTCTTCCGCTGATAACGAAAGGGCCGATGAAGCGCGGGCTAAGCTTCCCGCCTCCACCAAAACGTATCGTACCACGAGTCGGAGATATCCTCAAGAAAACCTGGTCTCCGACCTAATCACAAGCAAGGTCTCAATTAATTATAATAAACAAACATGATCAAAATCATAATCAACAACCTAAATCTAATCCTACTGTAATCTGTACCTTAAACTCCAAGGGCCTCCGGTGGCTATCGGCCCAGTCCCGATGTCTGTCCTGTGCCACGCGAAGTCTGTCCCTGATGAGCTTCACCTTTTCGGCCGCATCAACAACCATCTCTGGCCCCAGTAAAGCTCGCTCACCAATATCATACCAGGATAAGGGTGTACGGCACCTACGCCCGTACAGAGCCTCGAAAGGTGACATCTCAATGCTGGCCTGGAAACTATTGTTGTAGGTAAACTCTACCAAATAAAGATGATCCTCCCAGGAACCTCCAAAGTCTAGGACGCACGTCCGCAGCATATCCTCAAGGGTCTGAATAGTCCGCTCTGACTGTCCGTTCGTCTGGGGGTGGTATGCAGTACTAAACTTGAGCTGAGTGCCTAAGCTGGTCTGCAGACTCCTCCAGAAATGGGAAGTAAAACGGCTATCCCGATCTGAGATGATGCTGACCGGAACTCCGTGGATCCTGACTATCTGCCGCATATACATCTCTGTCAGCCTCTCTGTAGACGTACCCACCTTGAATGGCAAGAAGTGGGCCGATTTGGTCAACCTGTCAACGATGACCCAAATCGCGTCTTTTTCTCCTGAAGTATGCGACAATCCTGAAACAAAGTCCATCGTGATATGCTCCCACTTCCACTCGAAAATGGGCAGCGGCTGCAACAATCCACCGGGCCTCTGCCTCTCCGCCTTGACCTGCGGACAGACCAAACACCTAGCCACGAAGTAGGACACTTCCCGCTTCATTCCTGACCACCATACATGCTCTCGCAGATCCCTGTACATCTTGTTGGCACCAGGATGTATCGAGTACTGCGACCTGTGAGCCTCCTGCATGATCTGCTCTCTGAGCTCCCCGCTAGGCACACATAACCTGGCACCGTGCCTCAGGGCACCGTCCTCTGCAAGTGAAAACTCAGCATCCCCCACTCCCATACTGATCTGCTCTCTGATACACTGCAGAGCCACATCCTCGAACTGGGCCACCTTGATCCTGTCTATCAAGTCCGACTGAATCTGCATCCCCCATAGCTGCATCTGCACTCCGGGCACGATCACCTCGATCCCAAGACTCCCCAAGTCGGCAAGCAAATGCCGATCCATGATCAAACACATGGCTGTCGGATACCTACTTAAGGCATCTGCAACCACATTGGCCTTTCCTGGGTGGTACTAAAGTAGGATGTCAAAATCCTTCATCAACTCTAGCCATCTGTGCTGTCTCATGTTCAACTCCTTCTGAGTGAACACATACTTTAAGCTCTTGTGATCTGTGAAGATCTCCACCCTCTCACCATACAGATAATGCTTCCACAGCTTTAATGCAAAAATCACTGCTGCCAGCTCCAGGTCGTAGGTAGGGTAGTTCTTCTCATAGGGACGTAACTGCCTGGAAGCATAGGCAATTACCTTTCCGTGCTGCTGCAACACACAACCCAGCCCTTTTCCTGAAGCATCACTATAAATAGTGAAACCACCTGATCCTAAAAGCAACGTCAGAATCGGAGCTGTCGTCAGCCGCTTCTTCAACTCATCAAAAGCTGCCTGACACTCCTCTGACCATACATACTCAGCATCCTTCTGGGTCAACCGTGTCAACGGCTCTGCAACCCGGGAGAAATCCTGCACAAATCTCCGATAGTATCCTGCCAGCCCTAGGAAGCTCCTGATCTCTGCAACTGAAGTCGGCGCTGCCCATACCTCAACTGCTACAATCTTCTTGGGGTCAACTGAGATACCATCTCCAGTCACCACATGCCCTAAGAAGTCCACCGGGTCTAGGAAGAACTCACATTTGGAGAGCTTTCCGTAAAGCTGCTCCTTCCTGAGAATCTCCAGGACTATCCTCAAATGCTCCTCGTGCTCCTCCTCAGTCTTGGAATATATCAAGATATCATCAATAAACACCACTATAAACTGATCCAGATACTGATGGAACACCTTGTTCATAAGGTTCATAAACACAGCTGGTGCATTGGTTAGCCCAAACGGCATAACCAAAAACTCGAACTGTCCATACTGCGTCCTGAAAGCGGTCTTGGAAATATCCTCCCCCTTCACCTTCACCTGGTGATATCCCGACCTCAGATCAATCTTGGAAAATACTCGAGCTCCGCTCAACTGGTCAAATAGATCGTCGATCCGCGACAGTAGGTATTTGTTCTTGATCGTGAGGTTGTTGAGTGCCCTATAGTCAATACACATGCGTACTGACCCATCCTTCTTCGGCACAAACAACACTGGTGCACCCCATGGCGACGAACTCGAGCGGATGAAGCCCTTGTCCTGTAGCTCATCCACCTGCTTCTTCAACTCCACTAGCTCGCTGTTGTTCACCCGATAGACATGCTGAGAGATGGGTTCCGCTCCTGGAACCAAGTCTATCGAGAACTCTATGTCCCTGTCTGGTGGCAGTTCCGGCAACTCCTCTGGGAAAACATCCACATAATCTACTATCAAGGGGTGTGGAATCGTCTGCTCCTCGACCGAGACTCCACAGAAGACTCCGCTGCTCTGCTCTGCCTGACGTCTGGAGTACTCGAACTCTGGCTCCCCCGACGCTCTGAAGATAACTCTACCCCCTCTGCAATCAATGCTGGCATGGTGCCTGCTCAACCAATCCATGCCTAGTACTATGTCGTAGTTCGGCAATGGCATTACGAGCAGGCTCACCTCCAACTTACGGCCTCCCAAAACTACTTTCCGACCCTTACAAATATCACTCACGAGGATAATACCACCCCCGGTCGTGATCTTGTAAGTCCTAGGCAACGATTCAGCTATGATACCGTGTCTAATTACAAAAGATACAGATATGAAGCTATGCGAAGCACCGAAATCGAATAAGGCAAATACTGGACTAGAGTCAAGAAGAATCGAACCTGCAATCAGCTCCCCGATGACCACCGCATCCTCTGCTGCCATGGCGAATCCTCGCTCCTGCTGGCCTCCCCTGGCCTGCTGCTGGTGCTGAACAAATCTCTGCTGCTGCGTCGGCAGGGTTGGTCCCCACTGCTGACCTGCTGGAGCCCTGGCTCCTCCTTCCGGGCCTGCTCGTACTAAGCGGCACTCCTTATCTGGTGGTCTGCTGAACCACACTTCAGGTACTGGCCCAGCCTCCTCCGACACTCATTGGCGACATGCCTGGGCTTCTTGCAATTGGCACAAGTAACACTCTGCCTCTGTCCCTGCTGGTGCTGCCTCGGCTGCTGCTGCTGAGGGACTGGCCTCTGCTGAATCGGCTGCGGCTGAAACTGCCTCAGCTGCTGATGCTGAAAGTGCGGCCTCTTGGCCGGTCCTCTGCTACTGCTGCCTCCCTGGGAGTCTCGCCCCCTCTTGAGCCTAAGCTCAAGATCATCCTCTGCAGCTAGTGCGTCCACAGGATCTCCTCAAATGTAGCACTGCGAGCGTTCTTGGTGTAGGACTTGACCTCCTTTATCAAGCCCTTCCGGAACCTCCGGGCCTTCGTCGTCTCCGGCAAGTCCTCTACAAATCTGCCCAGTTGGCAGAACTCTCCTGCATACTCCTCTACAGACTGACTCCCCTAGACTAGGGCCTCGAACTGAGTCTCGATGGCTCCCAGCGCTGCCTCCGGGAAGAACTTCTCCTTGAACAGCTTCTTGAATGCTGTCCAAGTCTGTCCTACTGTGTCGACCCTCGGGTCAGTCTGGTACCATGTACGGGCCAGATCCTGTATCATACTGGCCGCTGCCTCTATCTGGAGCCTCGTCGAAATCTCCGCCAGCCTGAAGATCTCCTCCATATGCTCGATCCACTCATTGGCATACAGGATCCCCTCTGTCCCTCGGAAGTCTCTCGGGTGCATCTTCTGGAAGTCTTGGATGCCTTTCTCCCGTGGCTGGTGCGGCTGCTGGACTGCTGCTGGCTGAGCCACGACTCTCTCCACTGCTGTCACTGCCATCTCAATGCCTCGAGTGAGCTCTGCCGTCTGCCTCTGCTGCTGAGTCTGCTGACCCTCCATGTACTGCCTAAAGAAGGCCAACAGCTGAACGGCATCAACTGTTCCTGTAGGTGGCTGATGGTAAGGATCCTCTGGGAAAACCAGGTCCTACCTCCGAGCCGGTGGATGCATGCCCCCTGCTGCGGCTGCCGAGGTCTCAACACGAGCTGAGGTGGCAGGAGCTGCAGTCCCCTGGCCTCGCCGTACTGGCTGGGAGGTAGCAGTCCCCTCCACATCATCCCTATGGATGGTATGCTGCGATCTAGTCTCTACCATCCTGAAGATAGACAAACAAGAGTATCAATTTCTGAGAAGAAACGAAATAACAAAGGCGGACAATTATAATTCAAAGGATCAGCTGACAATAAGAATTTAGATGGCAATAAAGAAATTTCCTAATGTGATTGAGTCCCCTTAAAAATTTATGTCCTATATCCTATAGCAGGCTGTAGTGATACTCTAGTTCGAGTACCACCACACTTCTAGTCTAGACCTGTATGGGGCACCACTAAAAACGTGTCACGACCCGCACCCTAGAGTAAGGGTACGAGACGTGGGTACGTCCAGCTTACGCCGCAGTGTCGACGGTAGAACGCTGTCCTAGGTCACAAACATCTAACAATATATCTCTAAACAGTTTATACTCCCCGAATGGGGGTGACATAGCAGTAAAACTCAATCACAACTAAGGAGGAGATAGCACGATATGAAATAGAACTCAAGAAAATAAATAGATGAAATAGTCAAAGATAATCCCAACAATATCCAGAGAAATACAAACTCAGCTACAGCATGAAAGAATATATACATCTCAGAATAAGTCTAGCTAAAACATGTCTCATGACTACAAAAAGGAAGATAAGCCTAACTAATCTAGACTAGGCAATCAGAGGAATATCCTCAGCTACAGCTGGGTCCTCCTGGGAGTCCAGCTCAAAGGTGTCATCTAAAGCTGCCCCGTAGAAAGTGTCCAGGCAGGCCTCCTCCTCGTCCTCTGTAATATTTCAATAGGTCCAGTCAGGACAGGAGCGAGCACAGTACATCTCAACAATTCATAGCAGGTTAGAAAATATAAACATGCAGTAAAGTAAGATACAAGTACTGAAAGAAGTGCAGTATAAAAACAGAGAGAGAACTGTAATAAAAATATCTACTATAAATAGAGAGCTAACATGTGGCTAGTAAGTCAGAGTACAACATGAACATGTAAATGGCCTGGGATGATTCTGTTGAAGACACTACGGAATGATTCAAAGAAGATACTACTGGTGTATTATTCACATGTCCACTTCTACTCCCCCGTATCCCCAATCAATACACAAGGATCCAGCCAGGTTATGTTATATGATTCCATGCACGGCCCCCGAAGGGTGATACATGGATCTCCCATAAATGGGGATTCTGGGGGTTACCCAACAGTGCAAGATTCAAGAGACTCTGTGATCATGAGGGTACATGTCACAAGTAATCAAATGAACCAAGAAGCATAGTGATACGCCATGTAAGTGAAACGCACAGAACACGTAGTACCCGATGCTCCCTAAGGATAACATCTCAAGAAAGGATCCATATAGTACCAATCCGTGTGACCATCGTGACAGTACAAGTAAAGTAATCTACTGCAGGAAATAATTCTAAGCAAGATATGAAATGATCAGAGAATGTACTCGCCTGTATCTGAGTGTCCAATATGAAACGTACTGTCCAAGGAGTGGTGTCTGGCTCCTAATCAGAACAACACAAGTTACAACAAGTCCAGAATAGTAAAATGAAGTCCTACTATGCATTCTACATGATTCTAGGTCAAACTAGGCCAAAGTCAACTCTTGGTCAACTCTGGTCAATCCTAGAAGTCAAACTAGGTCAACCAAGTCTAATTTAGTCTAAACAAGTCTAGCTTAGTACTCCTACACATCACTAGGTCAATCTAGCATCACACTTACACAATTAGATATTCCTATACATTAATTATTCATAATACTCTATTAACTTATATAGAAACACAACTTACATTATAAATAGATACATACATTTGAGTTAACATTATATATATCTAGGCTAAGTTCTATATGTATACATATAGATATGCATCACACACAAGTACATATGTATACACATTCTACATAAACATTTCACACACCATATATATATAGGTATTCATATATGATATACACATGTGCATAAGAGGGAGAGAAGGCCTGTGTGTGTGTATAAATTGTGTGGATGTGTGGTAAGAGTGTACAGGAATGTAGTGTGTGTGTGTGCTACATGCATTGAGGCATAATGAACAATGTGTATATCACTAGATGGTAAAATCTGGAAACAGTGTGCAGGAAATGAAATCAGTGCAGAGGAGAGGACAGTGTGTGTGTACTGCTGTGGGTGTGGGTGTGTGTGATGTTGCACATGAACAATGAGTAAAAGGGGGTGTGCATAGTTTGTGTGTGCAGGAAATAAGAGGGAAAGCTGTGTGTGTGTGACTGGACTGCTCATAGGACAGCAGTGACAGCCCAAAACTCTCATCAAACTCCAACTTAGTTCAACCAAGTCAACACATATTTCTAGGTTTGTGTCTGTGAATAATATATTAGCAGGATATGGAATGAAATCTGGAACAAAGAACAATGGCAAGGACTGATAATAGTAAGCTAACAATGTGTGAACCACAAAACAGTGAACTAATAAGTTGTACAGGAATTATCATGACCATTTGACATCAATTTAGTTAAGAGTGTATCACAATTGCATAGTATGTACATATGTAACATTGTACCTGTGTGTTACACATGATAGTGCATAGGAGCAGTGGGTAGATAGGTGTATGGATGACAGGAACATCTACATATGAACCCAATTCAAATCTAAGAAGTTCTCAACTTGATAGTTCCAGAAAACCAGTTTTTAAGAAAAAGGGAATGAAGGGTTCAGAAATTTACATGGGAAATTTGAGAACCAAATCAGTGTCAAATCGAAAAACCCAATCAATACACCAATGTGATACACTATACAGTAGGTTAAATACCATATAAACCACATACTTACATTATTTAAAAGATTATGAACTCAGAAAAACCCCAACTCCAGTTTCAGTACCAGTAATGTATCAGAAATCCAAATTGATCTTCAAACATCAAATTCTATCCAAACTCCAAATCTAGATGATTATACTGATCATATACATATACATCAACATACTGGTACTCTATTTACTCATAATTTTACATTTTAAAAAAATATTTAAAAGAGGTTGATCTCATAATTATGCACACAGTAAACAAGTATCAGAGAACACATTAAACCTTCAATTCGAATTGAAAAACCCAATCCAAATCAATAATTGAAGTGTGCAGTCAGGTGTACACATAATAAGTGTCATGGGGAGGGTGTTCGTGTCTAACAAGATGGACACGAACGTGTCCTAAACAACCACACATCACAAACACAAACCTGTGAATAAAATCATCGTGCACACGTGCACTTGTGTCGTGTGCACGACACAAGACACGAGGGAGTCTCGTGGTCACCCACATAGGTAGCCCACCAATAGGGCTACCCCATAGGACCATTGGCCAGTGTCCACAATGTGTCAGTGTCGAACACGAGGCCCGTATCATTGGCAATAAACAACAATGCACAGTGCAGTGTGAAATCGGTGCGGTTGAGATTTCTTCCAAACTGCTCGATAAGACGAGCTGAAAATTGGTCTGTGTCATGTCAGTCACGTGTCCTAAGTGTCACCAAAGTTTCATCCCAAATAGTGTCGTGTCGTGTCCGCTACAGACCCCAATAGGCAGGGGAGCACTGTAGCACGCGCGCGAGCGTGTGCACGCGCGTGTCCACTCCACGAAACCGACACAAAGCGACACGAACACTACCACAGAAGATCAAAAACGCATAAGCAATAGTAAAACTAACATTCCTATTCAAACACAAATCGAAATCTCGATCGAAATGCCCTTTGTGGTATTTCGTCGAACACCTTGTAGAAGCATGGAAAATACTAAAAGAAATAATTCATGCGGCCAGGAAAGATCCATGCGGCTCAGAGAACTTATGCGGCTCAGGGAATCATGCGGCATAAGGAGCTATGCGGCCCAGGGCATTCTATGCGGCTCAAAGGACACGTGGCCTGATAGTGCCCCCTCCGACCCATGCTGCATTAATTGCTATGACGGCTGACCCCTCTGAAAAGTTGACAGCCCTGACACAAAGGCAGGTAATTATGACTCTGTCATAATGATGAATCTCTAGGGAAGTGGAAAGAAATCTCTGACACAAATCCCCTGAGAGCCACAAAAATGCCACGTGGCCTTGCCACGTGGGCATTCGTATGCGGCTCGCTTCTCATACGGCTCAGAATAAATCCTATACGGCTCAGACCATAGAAGCCTCATGCGGCTCGAGCAAAGGACTTCCCATGCGGCTCAGAGTGAATCCATCCTATGCGGCTCAGGCCATGAAAGCCTCATACGGCTCGAGCGAGGACTTCTCATGCGGTTCAAGAGGATCATGTCTATGCGGCCCAAGCGGATATATACCTATACGGCCCACAAGGATTACTCCTCTGTGGTTAGAGGACTCAAGTGAGGGCCACTGCCCACACAGTCCTGACACGTGGGCTTAACCATATGCGGCCTACATTCATATGCGGCTCACATTCATATGCGGCTCACTAGTCATGCGGTCCAGATCTCCCCAGCAGCTCCTAGGACACGTGTCCTAAACCGATTAATTCCTCAGATTTGCTGCCATTAAAGATTGGGTCAGATCCCAATAAATCTGGGACACGTGGCAGAAGAATAGGTCTGATTTCTTCGCAGATATCAGAAGATCAGTACAAGGAAGATTCGTTCCAATCAGCATTAATTGCTCATGGGATTTGGTGTAATCTACACCTAATAGCCCAGATTCATCATAATCAAGATGAAGGGCCTAGATTGACCAATCTCCAAGCCGTCGCCATCTCTAAAAGCTAATCATTGGCAACCCTAATGATCAGATCCCACTATTATAAATAACAAGGTGCCATTCCCTTGTAGAGATATATAATTTCAGAGAGAAAAATATGTATATACAGAGAGACCCCCCCAATAGTCAGAGAAAAGAATACACAGAGAGAGAGAAGCCAGAAGAGCAACAGAGGAGCAAGAAGAGCATTTCTTCGTCAACGCCAATCATCTTTTCACAAGGAGCCAAGGCTGCATACCGATCATCCAAGGAGTAAGGCAGGGCTGCCGTCGCCTTCCCGAGTCTCTATCGTCACCCCCTAGAATCTAAAATAAACAATTGTATTTAGACTGCTGTACCTAGTTTTTCGTCCCTAGGCTTTCTTTGTACAAGCGAGTTTGTAACATGAAGTAAAAGTTCGGTCCTTCGAGAATTGTTCTGTTCTTTTATATTTTATGGCAAACACGATGGCGACTCTGCTGGGGACTAACTTCTCCACGGCTGAGGAGTTGGTGACGCAATCGGATTCAGCCAAGCTTTGCTCCACTCAATAAAAGATGGTCGCCCGGTTCGACCAACAGGCGTTCGAAGAGATGCTCTCCGACAAGAGCACTGGCCCGGTCCAGAAGCGAGCCCGCACAAAGAAGGCCCGTAAGGAGTGGAGACCCCGATCCTTCGTTCCTGCTGAACCTCTTGCAGAGACACCCTCTGTTGTTCAAGACGGCGAGCAAGATTCCCCTGCGGCCCACCTTCAGATCGTAGACAACTCTGCTGTCCCCAAGTCCGGCAGAAGAAAATATTATGATGCTGGACTTGCAGGGGCAAAGAGGAACTCTATGAGATCCGAGCCGCATAAGGTTATCAGCCGCAGGGAGAAAGCTCATGCGGCTGCATCCTTCAGCCACAGGGAGAAAGCTCATGCGGCTACATCCTCCAGCCGCATGAAAAAAACTCATACGGCCATATCTGTCAGCCGTATAGCTTATGCGGCTACAGTTGCCAACCACATGAATGAAACTCATGCGGCTGTGGGAGTCAATCGCTTGCAGAAAACCCATGCGGCCACAATTGCCAACCGCATGCGGCCAGCCTATACGGTCGTGACTCCTAGCCGTACGAAAACAATTCGTCCCACGGCAGAAGACAACCGCATGCAGACAGCCTGCACGGTACCCAACTCTAGCCGCATAGCGTCCGTTTTACGCTTCTCTCGATCAGTCTTCGACCGTCTCTCATGCGGTCCCGACCCTGATGATTCTCTGGATGATAAGCCAGACTCTGTGGTACCCAACTTGGACTCCTCCTATTACGCACCCACAAGTGCTAAAAGGAGGAAGTCTAGGGCAGCGCAGGCTCATCAAGCCCAGTCAGCTGTTCCAACCTCTGACTATCGGGGCGTCCCGTTGACTATCACACGGGCCTCGGATGGGAAGTTGTATACAACCGCTCGAGTCCAGCCCCCGGCGGCAAACAGACAGAGTGGTTCCTCTGACCTGCGGGAGGCGATCCTCCACAAATACAAGAAAAGAGGAGTGTCGGCGTGCAAAGAGTCCTCGCTTGGACATCGCTGCACCCAAATTATCGTCAATTGCTGCTGCAACAACGCGGCAGTGACGGAAGATCGACCGTCCGTCTTCCAAAGGCTACAGCACCCGAACTCAGAAGAGAAGACACCTCCTGTTGTCTCCTGCAATTCCGCTCAAAAAGTCTCCATCGAAGGGAGAAGGAAAAAGACGAGTATCTCCAGTCCTAAGATATCAACCACCACAGCTAAGAAACTATCGTCTAAACGGTTGTCCTCTACTGGTGTATTCCAACACACCCGTTCAAAGACAAAATTTACTGCGATGGAAAATTCATCATCCGCATCGCTGGGGGTAGAGGAAACTGGGGGTAGCACTCCTCCGAACATCCGCAACAATCTGATATTTCAAAGAGCCAAGCCCGGACAAACAACTCTTCCATCAGGGGAAACAGACGTCGATGTCCCCGAGGACATCCATAACTCTCAAGACGAAGCAAGCTCTGAGGCTGGGGGTACTGCTCCCTCCGAGTCCGAACCAGAAGACAATATTCCCATATATTCCGATGACTTCTCGGTACACGGGTACGACTCGGAGGGCACATCCTCCACCGTTCCTTCTATCCCTCCTCATGTAAAGACGATTTTTATGACGAACAGCAATCAAGGTGGTTCCAATGATCGCCAGCGCATTGACAATCTTGAAGCCATACTACTTGCTTTGGTCAAATCTGTAGACGAGATTAAAGCGGCCCTGCCCACTCTACAAGGAGGAACGCCTGGTCAAACAAGCACGGCCCCCGCGATCAATATAGATTCAAACTTAGCGGCACCAAACCCGGGCAATAATCCTTCCGAAATAACAACTCCTACCACGACAGATAAGACCCGAGAAGTAAGAAGAGAGGTCCAGGAGCTCCGAGCCATGTTCCATGCCCGAGAGAACGCTCAAGATCTCAGAATACGACAACCATACCCTGCTGAATGGAGGGATGTTCCATTCCCACCAAGATATAAGCCGTTCAATATTAACCCGTATGATGGCAAAACCTCAGCAAGTCGGTACATCACTTACTTTGAGGTCACCACCGACCATCTGCCCCATGATGATGCGATCCTCACACGATTATTCATCGGGGCATTGGAAGGAGTCGTCTTCGATTGGTACCGCAATCTACCGGACAACTGCATCCACTCCTTCGTCGACTTCAAGCGCCTGTTCTTGGAACGATTCTACGAAGTAGGACAGGATGTCACTATGTCCACTCTCATGGACGTCGTCCAAGGGGAGAAGGAGTTGACAAGGAACTACATCGAGCGGTTCCGCCAGACCGCCATGAAGTTGCCTTCCGGAAATCCAGATTCCTCTTTGATTGAAATTTGCCAAAAGAGACTGCTTCCAACGATCAGTCTCTGGATGGACGAAAGTCAATTCAAAGATTGGAAAACGTTCATCATCAGCGCCACAAGCGCCGAAGAACGACTGAAGAAGGCTCGCCAACTGGGATTGTACATCTCAGAAGGAGAAAACAAGGGCAAGCGTCCCAACAACGATAATGGGGGTAACCCCTCCAACAATCGGGACAGCAAGGAAAAGCAGGCTATGGTGGCCGACACGGCCCAGAAGCCCGAGCTACAACCAGCAGACAAACAATAGCCTCAGATCACTTACTCTTTCGAAGACGGCCACGTCAAGCCTATCTTGGACATGCTCATACAAGGAGGTAGAATTCAGCTTCCTCCACCAAGGCGGGAGCCTCGGCCGGCTGATTTGGAGAACCCAAAGTTCTGCCATTACCACCGTTATGTACACTACGCTACACACGAATGCTACCAACTAAAACGGTACATCCAAAGCCTCATCGATTCGAATGCTCTGGCCATCTACTTCGAAGAGGTAACCGTAGCTGCCAATATGGTGTCCGTACAATTCGACGGCTTCCCTCCGACGGAGACTCAAGACGGGGTAATCCCCGTCCCTCTGGCGACGATGGAGATTACCAATCTTCCACCTCCCCGGGAACAGGCTGCTGGTCTAGTACCTCTCACCACCTCACGAGGGGAGGTCATGTGGATCCATCCAGACTTGGTGTCAGAAGTACCTCGGCCCACACCATCTCCCACTAACAAAAAGAGTAGAAAAATCAGGACCTGCCACACAATCTCAGCAGACAACGAGGAAGCTACAGCCGTCGTCACACGGTCCGGAGCGCAATCCCAACCTGTGGTTGACAGCCCAGCTGAAAATCATCAACCTACTACAACTGATGCTCCGGGACCGGCTCAGCCTTCAACGTCCGACAAGCCTAGGCCGAAGGAGACTCGCTTCGACAAATCCCTCCGAAAGGACGCAGCCCAAGGGCTAGAGAGGCCCTATAACTTTGACATCTTAGCACAATTGGCTAACACTCCGGCCAAATTGTCACTATACGAACTCCTAAGGCTCTTCAAGGACGTTCGTATTGCATTGAGCGAAGCACTCCAAAATGCCGATGCTTATCTGGCTCAATCCAACCTCACCGGGGAGGACTCACCCGTGGATCTCCAAGACAGCGCCTGCACGGAAGCAATGTCCAACATCGTCTTAACTCCGCAGGACATGCTCATCAAAACCAACCTACATGATCGCCCGCTATACTACACGGGATACATCGGCGACGTGAAGGTGGATCGGATGCACATTGATCCTGGCTCTTCCATAAGAATTATCCCGAAGGGTCTGCTACATCATCTCCGCATCCCAATGCATCGCCTGACACCTACAAGCACCGCCATCAGCGGTTTCAATTCGGACAGGAGCTACCCTATTGGAAAGATTCGTCTGAAGTGTCAAATTGGCGACCTCCAATCCGAAGTCACCTGCTACGTCATAGATGTAGATACTTCTTACAACATCCTCTTGGGGCGCCCATGGATATACGATTATATGATCGTGCCTTCCACGCTACACCAGTGCTTCAAATACGTCGATAAATACGGCTTCGTGAAGACAGAATTTGCTGATATCGATCCCTTCAAAGGGGTCGAATCTTACTACTCGGACTCCTGCTTATACGAAAAGTCGAAGAGGCACCTTGATGAAGGAAATGAACAAGCTAGTACCGAAACGGCTACGGGATCCGAAGGACCCCTGACGATCCACCTCCAAGCTCGCAAATCGGGCAAGTCCGTACCCCTCACCGCCACTTTGCGGAAGGACGCAATCAGTCTCTCAGCGCAGGAGGAGCAAATGATAATCCGGCTGCCAAGGTCCGGCCAAGTGTCGAGACCCACAACTGAGCCACTGACAATCAGGCTACCAAGAGTCAGCCAACCACAAGTAGGGAAGCTCAACCCCTCGGACAGGCCCATGACGATACGCCTTTCCAGGAAGGGTCGTCACCTCGACGTAAGGTCTGACACTTCTAGCGAACCAACCACTCCTCGCTCAACATCAAATACCAAACTGGGGGTCGCCAGTCTGCCAACAACTCCACGCTCTGCTCCATCAACTGAACCACTGACAATCAAGCTTCCCAGGTCATCCTTTCAGTCTTCATTCACACAGGGGGTAGCCGAAGAGGAATCGGAGCTAGCCAAGTATATGGCTACCCACACCAATATCCCCTCCGCTGATGATGTAATCCCCCTAGAAAAGATACCTTACTTCATCAATAAAGGGTTATCTTTGAACTACACCGAGCTCAATAAGCTATGTACAATGTATGCTATGGAACACGGTATAGGCACTCACCTACACACACAGGTGACAAATGTGTACACCGCGATCCAGCTTACTCCAGTAGAAGACGCTTACCGAATATTCGAGGGAGTAGATCATCCGATCATCTTCGGCCGGACGAACAACCCGCATCCCCTCACCATAGAAGAAGTCGACCTCGGGTCAGATGCCGGGAGACTACCTCTGTATCTCTATAGCCCTCAATCCAAATATCTCATGCAGAAACAGGGGTATGATCTAGAGACGATACCAGGATTGAACTACGGCACTGGGCGACGATTACCTTTGAAGCCGCCAGTCCCGGCGGGCAAACCGCGGAAATACTATAACAAAACTTGATGCGGGTTAGGGTATGTAACGCCTACTACGACCCCTGAAAGTTCAGATAAAGAATGCAACTGGCAGTCACATTCAACCGGATCACCAACTTCTGACTCAAATACCAGCATCGGAGATGTATTCAGACAAGTCATGTCAGTCAACATGGCATTCGCCGACGCTTACGAGGAAGACGAAGACATCCCCGAAATCCTCGAGCTAGAGCCATAGGCCCAGTAATTAGACGCACAATAGGAAAAGCGGTTCGAACTGAGAGAACCTCCTACTGAAGACGAGGTCATACAAGTGGATCTCGACAGCAAATCTTCTCCAAAACTTATTTTCATCAGTAAAAGCCTAACTGACGAAGAACGCGAGTCGCTGTTAGAACTTGTCAGAGAGTACATTGATGTGTTCGCCTGGAGCTATGAAGACATGCCAGGGTTAAATCCAGACATCGCTCTTCACAAACTCAACATTCGACCAGATGCGAAGCTGGTCAAGCAACAACAGCGACGCTTCCGTCCAGGCATCATGGACGCGATCGAAGCCGAAGTCAATAAATTGATAGCTAGCGGCTTCATTCGTAAGGAGCAACACCCCGATTGGGTCGCCAATATAGTACCCGTTCTCTAGAAGAATGGGAAGATTCGAATCTGTATCGACTTCCGCAACCTGAACGAGGCATGCCCCAAAGATGAATTTCCCCTTCCTATCACAGACATCATGATCGACAATACCTGCGGCTTCGAACGCATGTCATTCATGGATGGCTTCTCGGGGTACAACCAAATCAAAATGTCTCCTGATGACGAAAAGCATACTTTATTTCGAACACCAATTGGCACGTACTGCTACACAGTCATGCCTTTCGGTTTAAAGAATGCTGGCGCCACATATCAAAGAGCCATGAGCACCATCTTCAGAGACCACTTACGCAAGACGGTGGAGTGCTATGTTGACGATATAGCCATTAAAAGCCGTAGCAAGGGAGACCATCGGCATGATCTAAGGACGGTATTCGACCTAATGCGAACGCATAATTTAAAGATGAACCCCACGAAGTCCTTTCTGGGCGTATCCAGCGGGAAGTTCTTTGGCTTCATCATCACTGCAAAGGGTATCCATGTAGACCCTGAGAAGACAAAAGCAATCATGGAGATGGGTCCCCCGAAAAATCTCCGCGAACTCAGAGGCCTTCAAGGGAGGCTGGCTTACATCAGAAGGTTCATTTCCAACCTCTCCGGGCGATACCGACCATTCACGCACCACATGTAGAAAGGAGTCTCATTCGTATGGGACGAGGAATGCCAGCGTGCTTTCGACAGCATCAAAGAATATTTGTCAAATCCTCCGATCTTGGTAGCCCCAGCCCCTGGAAAACCATTCCTGCTCTATGTACGAGCAATGGAACACTCCTTCGGTGCCCTGTTGGCACAAAACAATAATACAGGCCGCGAACAAGCCATATACTATCTCAGCCGAATGATGGTTGGACCAGAGCACCGATACACCGCGGTAGAGAAGGAATGCCTCGCCTTGGTGTTCGCCATTCAGAAAATGCGACACTATGTCACCGGACAAACGATACATGTGATCTCACGGGTCAACCCTCTCAGAGTCCTCATGACTAAACCAGGGGCACTCAGCTCTCGACTCGCCACATGGGCAATATTGCTGTCCCCTTACCACATGATCTTTGTCCCACAAAAGGCAGTCAAAGGTCAAGCCCTGGCGGACTTTTTAGCAGCCCACCCAGGCTCGGAGTCCTCCAGAATATACGAAAAGATTCCAGACGAGGTCGCCGACTCGCATACAACCTCTTACGAGGCTATATGGCGAATGTTCTTTGACGGTGCTTCAAGGACCGGACCTAAAGGCAATATAGTCGTCGGAGTCGGGGTAGTGCTGGTCTCCCCTTCCGGATTGGTGATCAACCGCACCTATTTCCTCACAGAACCCTGCTCTAACAATGTGGCCGAGTATAACGCTCTGGTCATTGGCCTCCAACTTGCAAGAGAACTGGGGGTAGAATACCTTGAAGCATACGACGATTCCCAACTAATCGTCAATCAGATCCGGGGTTCGTACGAAGTCCGCCACGAAGACATGATCCCTTACCACCAAATAGCGATCGATATTATCTCGTCATTTAAGGGGTTCTTCATCGAGCACGTTCCCAGACTCCGAAATATTGAAGCTGATGCCCTAGCTGGTCTTGCCGCTTCTCTAGTAGTTCCGAATTATGATCGCCAATCAGTGGAAGTGATAGGCCATGAACTGGTCTGTCCTAAAAACGATGTACAATTCGTGGCAAGTTATTCCGTACAGACGATCGATGACGCCCCAGATTGGAGACAACCATTCATCGACTTCGTCGTCTACGACATCCTGCCCGAGAACCCAAAGGAAGCCACTTCCATCAGAAGGCGTTCTCTCAGATTCTTCTACGATACAGAGACGAAGATGCTGTATCGCCGCTCCTACGACGGATTATTACTTCGGTGTCTGTCAAACGCAGAAGCCAAAGAAGCAGTACGAGAAGCTCATGACGGTGTCTGCAGGGCCCACCAGCCTGGCCCAAAACTACAAGATCGTCTTCGCCGAATGGGCTACTATTGGCCCACGATGGTGGCAGATGCGATCGAGTATGCTAGAAAGTGCAAAGCTTGCCAAGTCCACGCGGACTTCATTCACCAACCATCCGAATTTCTACATCCGACAGTGGTGTCCTGGCCATTCGAAGCATGGGGAATGGATATCATTGGTCCAATCACCCCACCTTCCTCCCGAGGAAATCGCTTCATACTTGCGATCACTGATTACTTCTCCAAGTGGGCAGAAGCTGTCCCACTCGCCGAAGTCAAGACTTCGAACGTGATCAGATTCCTAAAGCACCACGTCATCTACTGCTTTGGACTGCCCCGAAGGATCATCCATGATAATGGTCCGCAGTTTACAAGCAACGCATTCTATCGGTTTTGCGATAAACACCGTATTCAGAATATCGCTTCGACGCCGTACAACCCGGCAGCAAACGGGTTAGCAAAGGCGTTCAACAAAATAATCATCAAACTCCTCAAGAAATTTGTCTCCTCCAATAAGTGCGACTGGAACGAGAAGCTCGACGAGTGCTTATGCGCTTATCGTACCACAATTCGAACCGCCACCGGGAATACACCATTCTCGCTAGTATACGGAAGTGAGGCAGTTCTCCCGTTAGAGACTCAAATACCCTCACTCCGTGTCGCCTTCACTTATCAATTGACAACGGATGACAACTACCGACGTCGGCTGCAAGAATTAGATGCCTTAGATGAAAAGCGCCTCCTAGCTCAGCAAAGGATCGAGCTATACCAAGCACGCATCTCAGGAGCCTTCAACAAGAAGGTCAAAATCAGAACATTCCAAGTGGGTGATCTTGTTCTGGCAGTCCGGAGGCCGATGGTCATGACTCACAAGACCGCCGGCAAGTTCCAGCCAAAGTGGGAAGGTCCATTTGTCATCGAGGCCGTGTTCTCCAACGGTGCTTACCGCCTTGCCAAGCAGAACGGGGACTTGCTCATGTTGCCCGTCAACGGCAAGTTCCTGAAGAAATACTATGTTTAAACAATATTCTCCAGATCCTCGAGTCACGTACCCGCTGGTACCACTGAACTCGCTCCATAAAATTCTAGATTATTGAGTCATGTATCCGCTGATACCACTGAACTCACCCTCGCAGTTTTCCAGATTCTCGAGTCACGCACCCGCAGGTACCACTGAACTCACTCCATAAATTTCCAGATTATTGAGTCATGTATCTGCTGATACCACTGAACTCACCCTCACAGTTTTCCAGATCATTGAGTTACGTACCCGCTGGTACCGCTGAACTCACACTCACCATTCTCCAGATTCCCGAGTCACGTACCCGCTGGTACCGCTGAGCTCGCACGCACAATATTCTAGATTTTTGAGTCATGTACCCGCGTGTACTGCTGAACTCATGCCCTTCTTCCACAAAGATATCGCAAATTTCCAAGTCATGTACCTGCTGGTACCTCTGAACTTACACTTTGATTCCAACATTCATGGATTGTCGAGTTATGTACCCATCGGTACCCCTGAACTTACATCCTTGTCACTCTTTTGAAAGAAAGTCATGTATAACAATACCGCTGAACTTTCTTCCTACAAGAGATCCTCCCTCATGATCTGATACCTGCACTCCCAGTGCACAACAAAGGTAACGGGTCCACAAACTTCTAAGACGGCCATGTCCTCATTACCTCTGAGCCGTTCCACTTTCGCCAAAAACAAATTACCCCCTACATAGAATTTCCATGTCCTCATTACCTCTGAGTTATTCTATGTACCCCCCGTCAAAGAAACCCTCATGCTCACCCTGTCCTCAGTACCTCTGAGTCAGTATGATTGGTTCCTTTCTTTTAAACTTGTTGTCCGTATTCAAAACCAGGGTACGTTAGGGACAATGGGTCCACGCAAAATATCCCAATATGAGGATTATTACAAAGCAAAAGAGTAAAGCAAATATATATTCTATTCATTCAGAAATTGGTTACATCCACACGATTGCAAGCAAGACAAAAGAGTTCTTCATAAAGACAAGAAGAAAGGCGAAACAAAACAAGGACTACAGACAGACATCCACGAGAAGCCCCTACAGCCTAATTACAAGAGCGCATATACCATTCCCTCAACCATCTCACATATGAAGGATGCAAGTGAAGAGCATCCTCGTCCGGAATAGGAGAAATAGAGTTCCCAGCGCTGCCACCCTCAGCAGTTTCGATATTTAGAGGGCTACCGTCCCCCTCAGGCGCTGGTTCTTCTTTCTTCACTTCCTCCTTAACAGAGGAAGATCCCTGGCTGATGACAGGAGGCTGCGGCTCCTCTGACGCTGCAGTCTCAGCATTCGGTGGAGATACTGCGAGAACCAAAGACGAAGAAAATGAAAATAGTCAGAAATTGTCATGCGGCTCATTTTAGACAAGTCTCATGCGGCTCAGACAGGGGGTATATCCTCATGCGGCTCAGACAGGGGGTATATCCTCATACGGCTCGGTCATTGGACGTGTATGCGGACCATGTAGTTTAAGAAATTCACGTCAAAGTCTGGAGTATGCAGTGAAGCAGGCTGTGCTAGGGTTTCCAATCGACTACCTAATCCTTACCTTCGATGGCAATATGAACGTCAAGACGAACGGGGGGCACGACAGTCGAGGGCGAAGCCGGTTTCTTACTCCTCGCCACAGCCTTCTTCACAGCCTTAGAAGCCCTGGGTGCCATTGTTGTCTGATGATCAGAGGAAGAAAACACGACAAAAATCTGAGTCAAAAAGAGTCTAAGAGAGAAGACTATCTAAATGCCCTTCTATTTATAGACAGAAAACTATGGACCGATGCCTCATACAAATGCGATCGACTCTTCGGCTATCGAGCCAAACCAGCCATTTAAAGACTGAGCTCTTGGGATCCTATCCCAAAAAGATCTACACGCATGGCATAATGACGTGGCAAAGGGTATATGCGGTTCAAATGGCCATGCGGCTGAAAGCAACTATACGGCTCGAAAGTCCTATGCGGCCAAGATATCCATGCGGTCAGGACTTTATATGCGGTCGGAAGAATATCCAGCCATACTTCTTATTCAAAGTATTTTAATTTTACAAATTGAAAACTTTGAAGGGGGTCCTGTAGAAGCATGGAAAATACTAAAGGAAATAATTCATGCGGCCAGGAAAGATCCATACGGCTCAGAGAACTCATGCGGCTCAGGGAATCATGCGGTATAAGGAGCTATGCGGCCCAGGGCATTCCATGCGGCTCAGAGGACACGTGGCCTGATAGTGCCCCCTCCGACCCATGCTGCATTAATTGCTATGACGGCTGACCCCTCTGAAAAGTTGACAGCCCTGACACAAAGGCAGGTAATTATGACTCTGTCATAATGATGAATCTCTAGGGAAGAAGAAAGAAATCTCTGACACAAATCCCCTGAGAGCCACAAAAATGCCACGTGGCCTTGCCACGTGGGCATTCGTATGCGGCTCGCTTCTCATGCGGCTCAGAATAAATCCTATACGGCTCAGACCATAGAAGCCTCATGCGGCTCGAGCAAAGGACTTCCCATAAGGCTCAGAGTGAATCCATCCTATGCGGCTCAGGCCATAAAAGCCTCATGCGGCTCGAGTGAGGACTTCTCATGCGGTTCAAGAGGATCATGTCTATGCGGCCCAGGCAGATATATACCTATGCGGCCCACAAGGATTACTCCTCTGTGGTTAGAGGACTCAAGTGAGGGCTACTGCCCACGCAGCCCTGACATGTGGGCTTAATCATATGCGGCCTACATTCAAATGCGGCTCACATTCATATGCGACTCACTAGTCATGCGGTCCAGATCCCCCCAGCAGCTCCTAGGACACGTATCCTAAACCGATTAATTCCTCAGATTTGCTGCCATTAAAGATTGGGTCAGATCCCAATAAATCTGGGACACGTTGCAGAAGAATAGGTCTGATTTATTCGCAGATATCAGAAGATCAATACAAGAAAGATTCGTTCCAATCAGCATTAATTACTCATAGGATTTGGTGTAATCTACACCTAATGGCCCAGATTCATCATAATCAAGATGAAGGGCCTAGATTGACCAATCCCCAAGCCGCCACCATCTCTAAAAGCTAATCATTGGCAACCCTAATAATCAGATCTCACTATTATAAATAGCAAGATGCCATTCCCTTGTAGAGATATACAATTTCAGAGAGAAAAATACGTATATACAGAGAGACCCCCCCAATAGTCAGAGAAAAGAATACACAGAGAGAGAGAGAAGCCAGAAGAGCAACAGAGGAGCAAGAAGAGCATTTCTTCGTCAACGCCAATTATCTTTTCACAAGGAGCCAAGGCTGCATACCGATCGTCCAAGGAGTAAGGCAGGGCTGCAGTCGCCTTCCCGAGCCTCTATCGTCACCTCCCATAATCTAAAATAAACAATTGTATTTAGACTGTTGTACCTAGGTTTTCATCCCTAGGCTTCTTTGTACAAGAGATTTTGTAACGTGAAGTAAAAGTTCGGTCCTCCGATAATTGTTCTGTTCTTTTATATTTCATGGCAAACACACCTATGCTGTTCACTGATACATGTCCGATACGGACACGTACAGGACACAAAACTGAGCAAACCCTATTCCTACAGCACAAGGACACCTAGGGCTTCCTATTGATGAAGACAAAATGAAAATCCATGGCGAAATGGAGAGATTACCTATTCTTGAACTATGGATGAAAAAGCCCCAAATGGAAAGATTTCCTCAACCACCCAAAACCTCACAAATTGTTTCCTTCCTGTCAAAAATCTATACCAACAGCAAGAACAATATTATTAGGATCTAATGCAACTAGTTTGGGGAAAATAGGACCTAAAATGGATTTATTATGAATTTCTAAGGATAGAAACTCACCTCTTTCTTCTTGAAATAAATTTTCCTAAGGAAGGGAGGCTAGCCCTAGAATTTAGGAGGGGTTTTATAGTTGGGAGAATCCCTAGGTTAACTCAAGTGGCCGGCCATGTTGGGTTAGGGTAGGGTTTGAACTAGGTTAGCTAGTCCTATTAGGTTTAGTCACAAAATGACTTGTGAAATCACAAGCCATTTCTCAAATCACTTGATTTCAAAATTCCTAATTCAAATTCTAATGAATCAAAAACCACTAACTTAAGTCATACTAGGTTAGACTATAGTCACTTGACCTAACCATGTCCAACTAACTAGGGTTAGCTCCTAGGTTGGTCTACAAGGGTCAATACTAGTCAAAAATCAAACTAGTCCAAACAATTCCAAAATAATTCCTAAAAATTCCCATAAATTCTAATTAATACTAATAAATTTAAATTACCCCAAAAATGACAAATTTACCCTCAAATTAGAAATGTGGTAGTGACAGGTAATCTATACCTCTCACTGATACACGTAGGATTGGGGGTATTTGGCTTGAGGTTAACAGCAGTAACAATGGCAACAGGGGCAATGGGAGCCTGTGCACTAGTTTTTCCATTACCATTCTGTGCATCAATACACACCTATGCACTGATCAGATACGAGTGGCTATGATATTTTTATTTAGTTTTTGTTAAATGATTATCATATCAAAACATAGTCCCTACAGCCATTCGACTGGCGAGGCAGCCATTCGACTTTGTTAAATGGTTCACAAAGCAAGCTTTAGTGGCCCATACAGGTCTACGTTAATCACTTCGATTACCTTACTGTACCATCGTGAGCCTGTACATAGGATTAGAAACTTAGGATCTCATCCACGTGTCTTGAAAATAGTATTGATCTCTGTCCTTGATTTATATTGAATCTTTGACTTGCATCCTGGTTGAAATTTTCATACTGTATAATGTTTTCTTTTATTGCAGTAAATGGATTCTCAAGATAGGGACAACGTTTTTCTGAACACCCCACTGACGCAGGGAGGCCAACTTACTTAATTCGCCACAGCCGCAATTCTTGAGATTTCGCAGAGACGACATTCCACCACCCCTGTAGTTTCCTTTGCTGAATCTACCACCAGCACCCGTTCTGCCTTCAACATCTGTCCTACCACCAGCACAAGTTCTATACCCAGTACCAGCCATACACCCGGCACCAGCGATGTATCCAGTTTTTCCCATGCACCAGGTACCAGTGATGTATCTAGCTCCTATGATGTATCCAACACCTGTTCTGCCTCTGCCACCTATATTGGACAATATTGCTCTCATCGGAATCTTCCAGCAGCTCATCACTTCCTAGACGGAGCAGGCCAACACCTTTTGCGATACCTTGAGAGAGGCTTTCCAGACTAGAGATGCTCTACGACTGCGCCCTGGAACTTCCAAGAATTTTATGGACCTTAAGCCCAGGGAATTCAAGGGGACGGAAGGGAATCTCTACGCGGACGAGTGGTTAAAGAACGTAGATCGAATTCTTCGGATGACTCGAGTTCCTGAAGACCTGAAGATCGAGTCAGCTAGCATACAGCTTTACGACATCTCCCGCACGTGGTATAGAGATGAGCCTCGATTCACCGTGCCAGATGTGACTTGGGAAGAGTTCAAGGAGCTTCTCAAGATGAAGTTCTATCCTGAAGCAGTCCACGAAGAGTTAGAGAATGAGTTCGAGAGCTTGGAGCAGGGCCACCTCTCCATCGACGAGTACTCTACCGAGTTCTCCCGCCTCAGTCGCTTCGCAGATGCCTTGGCGCCTACAGCTAAAGCAAGAAGTTCAAAAATGGGCTATCTCATAAAAATTGCATCGCCATCGCCACCAGCCAGGCCACCACATACGAAAGAATCTTGAAGGTTGCACAGGACGTAGAGAAGGAGCTGAAGCGCAAGCAGAAGAGAGACCGAGACACGTATGGAGGAGGCAGCAGCCGATCGGGAGCGGTGAAACTCCCCAACATTCCTGTACCGTAGCATTATCAGCAACCAAGAGACACCCCGAATCGAGAGCTTTCAACGTGTCAGTATTGCAGAAAGAAGGGACATAGCGAGAGCGATTGCCGTTGGAGACTAGGCCAATATTTAAACTGTGGTTCAGACCAACATCAGTTGCAGGATTGCCCAAGGCGTCGACTTGTAGCACTGGAAGGGCAAGCTTTTGCCATGATCACAGAGTATACGATGGCACCATAAGGAGCAACTAACGGAAACTCCTAGTAGAAGTATAGCAGTAGTAAAGTAGAAAATGGCTTGAGAGTAGTGAGATATGTTTTGATAGAAATATATTTTAGACTATACGTTCTAGTAGATCATAGCCTTTTTGAATTTTGAGGACGAAATTATTTTAAGGTGGGTAGATTTGTGAGCCCTAGAACCAATTTTTCCCTTGTATTTAGATTTTTTTTCCTTTTTATATACATTAGTGTTAAAATTACCGTTAAATCCTCATCCCTTGATGTCAGCCATATAGCCTTGATCACCCACATACCCTTGTTCAGTCTATTATCCTTGCATTTCAGTCCCAATTTACATGAGTCCATTTCCTTTTTGGGCCAATAGCTCGAGGTTCATGTTGGCCACAGGATCCTTGTTCCCTTATGAGACCATGGCTAAGAGTGCAGTCATAAGACTAGTTATAGGCTATGTTTAGTTCTTAGTTTGGTCATGTCTCATCTTGTATACAGGTATACTGTATGTTTTTACATACATATGTTCGTGGTTCTGTCCACTACCTTGACCTGTCCACATATGGGCATGTGTGTAGTTTATTTCATTCATTCAACTGTCATGCATTCCCCTCAGTTATTACCTACTGAGTTCAACCTCTATGTACAGACCCTAGACATCCTTGGTTCAGTCAAGAACATCAAATAATAAGTCCTTGTACAATGAAGCTTAGGCATTTCAGAGTATTTGACAGCCATCAAAACCATTCCCTATCAGTCCACCATATGATATAAATCAATAGCAAGTTGGAATGTAATGTTCAGATATGAACATTTGTTCAGATCAGTGGACCATATATAGACCTGTCCACTTGCTTCACTATCCCTGAGTATCAGGACATGTTTGAATGTATGCATATTGGTTTCAGTAGAGTAACAGAGATTAGTTATTGTCCTGTATTCTAATAGCCTTGTCCTCATTTAGCCACTGCATACATGCTTCCCTTACTGTGATGTATCTATCTATTGTGTTTATACAATTCACTGCATGCCTTTACCTGGGATTAGTTCACAGATGGTTTAGTCTATAAATCTCCTCTTTGAATGACAATCTCTTTTATTAGTTGCCCTATCTTTCATGTTATTTCCCGTGCACATTTGTCCCCTGTTTGCTTTTGAGCATCAGTTACATCTCCATCATTGATCTACATCTAAGGATGTTAAAACCTTATACCATTTGTATGGAACACTTGGTTCATGCCCTCTTCTTATTACTGTAACAAGAGGATGTCCAATCTTTAGATAAGGTATCTAGTTTGAACCCTTAGTATTCACCACTACTTGCTTAGAGTTTCAGTCATCTTGTATCAGACCTAGTATCATGGATTTCTTGGCTTGGTTGTCAGTCTTCATGTTCCTATTAGGAGCTTTGCAATGTCCTGTAGAGTCTTGGTTCACTACATACAAGCCATGTTCCATATGTACTGCACATTACAAGTCATAGATAGAAGGCCTGTAGATTGGGGCACCCTTGGGGTAGTTCACAGAAAGTAAACTCTATGATATCGAGTATAAGGGATGTTATGTATATCAGTCTGTACAGATATACTAATACTTGGAAGCAGCCACACAACCTGGAGCACAAGTCAGTGAACTATGTCATTCCAAAACAGCAATTAGTTAGGCTTTGGTAGCAAGAAGGTTCATGTATAGATCAGTAAAGGGTTTTAGGAAGGAGAACATTTATAGTTGAATATGAACAGAGGGGAAACAGGAGAAGTTAAGTAATTTGGACTATTAAAACCAGCATTTCCTGTCCCCCTTCCCTGTTGTGGTTCATTCCTACATATGTGTAGGTTCTTTATGACAGAACATGGGTGCAAGGGGAAATGGTTAGAGAAATCCTTTGTAAACAGGGGAGTCTCTTCTCTGATTTCATGATGAGATTAATAGCTCATGGGACTTGAACTCACGACCCTTCCAAGTGAGCCTAAACCAACCTAGCATTACGTATTCTGCTACTACTGATGTTGCTTCTTATTCTTCACTTAGAATTGTTAAAGCAATAAAGATGTAAAGGAAGTAATGGTACAAACTAGGTATAACATGTGGCCTTACTGAAACTTTAATATGGGAAGGTTAGTGGTGAAATTGGTTCCATACAATGAAGTGCCATCTGAGGGATGGTGTTCTATCCATATGAAGGGGATCATGTGGTATAGGCAGAGCATATAGTGTAATGTATCTTGGGGAAGCAGCCATTGAGCTGCTGTTGATGTCCTATACAGTTCCTCCAGGAAACAAGAAAAGTACCCTGTTAAGCATACAAGCATACCTATATACATACATGAAGAAGATATAGGAAACTATAGGACCCAGGTAATCAAAACCTCAAAACAAAGCAGGAAGTTAGGACAGAATGGTAAAAGAGGTAAGTTAGAATATGATATATATATATATATATATATATATATATATATATATATATATATATATATAAGGACTTGTGACTAGAGTATAGGTCTAACTAAAGTAGCTAGTGTAGCATGAAGATAGAAACATAGATGGTTTGGGAGTAGGTTGATTTGTAATGTGTAAATCTCCAAATTCATTATTAACATAGTCATATTCCCATCATAGGTTGTTTTGAACTTGGACTTGATACAGAAATCGCACCAGCAGCTCAGGACCACAAGCAAGTATACCTTACCGAACATATACAATATTTATATTATTTTTCTCTCTCTATTATTTTCCTTCCATATTGTCACATGATTTTTATATTATGATTGGTGTCCTCGATTGTCTTACTTGTTCTAGATTACGTGCACATATATGATATTCAATATTGCTTGTCTATTAATCTTCTTCATGTTATCGTGTCTTGCGATAGAGTTGCCAGTTCTATACTTTGTTCTTGACTTGACTATTCTTAACTGGGAGTATCTTGCATTGTACTACAGTTGAGATATACTATAGATTGGGAGTATCTTACATTGTACTACGACTTATAGCATATATTGATCGATTGATTGACTTGATTTGTGACACTATGAATTGGGAGTATATTGCATTGTACTACGGTTTATAGGTGTCTACTTGACCTTGTATTCCTCTAGGAGAGGAAATTGTTACTAGAATTGGCTATTCTCGACTGGGAGTATCTTGCATTGTACTACAGTCGAAACCTACTATAGATTGGGAGTATCTTGCATTATACTACAAGCTATAGGGGTTAATCGTTTGAGTGATAAGCCAAGTCTAGTATTACATTTCCATATTGCTTGTCGTGATTTAGATATCTTCTTGCACCGTTTTTATCCTCTATACATGTTATTTACTGTCATATTTGTAGGCATGTTTTATGTATCTTGTTAGTCCTTTGAGGACCTGATGATCTCTTCAGGTTTAGCTGGGTTTGAGCCAGGTGCACACGAGCGAGTTTGAGTCAGTTTCAGACCACGGTAGCACCGCAGCTGAGGGTATCCTGATGATTAGCAGTTGGACTCAGTTATCATGTTTTTATGTCTATATTTTACATCCGTCTACTGGTAGTGGATTTGTGTCCACCGGACGTAACTGGAAATTCTTGATAAACTTGATATTCCATTTTATATTATCACTCATTATTCCGTTTCATTTGAGTTAGTTGATTGTATCATATTTTTGTGGATGAGATCTAGACTACCGAGTTAGTCCTATAGATTCTGCGACTTGTGTATACTAGACAACATTCTACCGTCGACACTGCGACGTAGGCTGGACTTGGACACAGACTCGTATGCGAAAAGTAGGTGCGGGTCGTGACACAAGCTATGTACGACATTTGCTATAAGAATTTGTATTAATCTATGGTGTTGACCCAAACAGGATCACAGTCAACCTAATCTTGAAAATTAACAAAACAATATTTGTCATAGTCCAATTTGACACATCGAGCTCGAAATCAGTCTACTCAGCTCATTGGTTCAAGGTCACAACTGCTTGGAGATTTACTATTCTGGGTATACTGGAGTATGTATTTTTATTATTCTTGAGTATAGGATGATGTACATTGGGTCATACTGAGCAACTTTGGGCTAGACATAGCTTTATAGGTTTGCTTAGCCCAAATCCCAATCAACCCATTCATTCCAAAGCCTACAAAGAACATTATGTCCATAGAAGACAGAGTTCGGGCCGAACTCTGCCTCCCACAGAGTTCGGGCCGAACACGGTCCCCTAAAATTTAGGATGCTGATTTTTACGTCTTGATCACTGCTAGTTGTCCAACGGCCAAAAATTTAAATTATTCATACCGAATTCTAGCCGAATTCTGCCTACCCCGAACCCTATAAATAGGCCTTGGTTTGTCTCATTTGAAACCATCCACTCTTCTCTTCTTCTTTTTCTCTTACATAGCCTATATATTCAAGAGCCTTACCTTCCCATCCACTTAGCATTCAAACTTTCCAACCGTCCAAGTTGCTCGGTATGATCCAGCTAGAAGTTTGAAGTGCAAGAAGTTGTAAGTCACTTTGAAAAGTCCAAGTTTTGCCAAAGCAATCATTGAAAGAAGTTTGGCGTGCTCTTCTGTGAAAAGGCACGTGGTTGTAACTATTGGCCCAATGATTGTATCATATTTTTGAATATGGTTAATCTGTTAAGTTTAGCATTTCATTATCACTAATCTTCATACTATCACTATAGCATTTCTACTTATACTTATATCTTTGGTGATATGTGCCCATTGGTTTACATCTTAGTGATATGAGCTTATCTATCTTAAATTTAATTGGGTTGCCAAAATCAAAACTATGTTTTTGATTGTGGTCATTCAATTAAGTTTAATCATTATGATATCACTAACATTTATGCCATCACCTTAGCACTTATACTTAAACTTTGCATAGTCCTAATGTACTTTAATTTATCATACTTGCTACTATGTATATTGCTTTGTTCGTCTAACATGTACATGCAGAAAAGCAATAAGCAAGATCAATGTGGACATATGCAATGAAGAAATCATGGTGGGCCAAAGACGACGGATCCCACAAGATTTCTCTGAACCACCCGACGATATCTCTGGAGCCACGCACCGGGGGTTCCGCTGCCACCAATGGAAAAAGCCAGCACCTATCAAAGGAAGAAGCCAAGCCATGCCATCATCATTTCAAGACTCTGAAGAAGCCTGCACCTGCCTAAGTTTATCTGGAGTCTGTAATGAGTCTTAGGAATTATTGTAAACACAAGAAATGGATGGCAAAATCGAAAGCTAGGGCAGAAATAAGCACAGGATCATTTTTGGTGGAAAACGGCATACCGACGGTATACCGGCGTATACCGACGGTACACCGGTTTTCGTTCACAGAAAGTTTCTGTTTACAAAACCGGCATACCGACGGTATACCGGATCATACCGACGGTATACCGATTCAGTAACGTTAAAATTCCAACGGTCGGATTTTCAGCATTAAATGATCCCAACGGCTATATTTCGAGCCGTTGCAATCCCAGACCGGTATACCGCCGGTATGCCGGATCATACCGGCGGTATGCCGGTTCGTGGACTGAAAAGTTGCCTTGAGCTCTTTTCAATGCTTTGGTTATAAATAGCCTTGAACCCCTTCATTCAAGGATGATGCTTTGAGCCTAAAAATTTCTAAACCACCAAAGCCTATCCACAAATAACTCTACAAAGCTTTCATTTGCCATTCACAAATTGTGTTAGAGTTATTGAGTTGAAAAGTGAGATCTTCATCCTATTGTATAAGGAGATCAAAACCTATTGTGAAAGGTTGAAGTTGGAGAGTCTTCGTATCGAAACTCTCGATTGAAGTTGGGGAGTCTTCGTATCCAAACTCTCGGTTGAAGTCGGAGAGCCCTTCGGATTAAAGCTCTTGTGTAAGAAGTTGGCGAGTTCTTCGGATCCAAACTCGTGTGTAACTATTTGCTCAAATAGTGGATTAAAGCCGGAGAGAGTTTCGGGACTGGACTGCCTCTTAGGAGGATACCAGGATACATCGGGTGTCGGTATTGTGTTTGCTTCTTCTCTTGCACTTATATTTTTAAATTGCCTATTAGCTTGTGCTAAGTGCTTGATTAGTTAGCTTGACCCTATTCACCCCCCTCTAGGGTTCCTACAGTAACCCTATTTCACAAATAGTAGATTTCAATCATGAGTTAGAGTTCTCAGGCCTGGACTAGTCCTCCACGAGGGAAACCAGGTTAAAAATCTTGCTGTGCTGTGCTTGCTCTCTACTATTTATTTTCGTATTTCTTTTACTCTGATTATTTAGTTGGTGAAGAGAGTTTAAATTTTTTAATTGATCATTTTTGCTATAAACTCTATTCACCCCCCTCTAGAGTTGCCTACCTGTACTTTAATTAGTATTAGAGCTCGGTTCTCTTATCAAGGACTAACTTCCTAAGAGCTGATCCATGGCAACCACTTAACCCATATTTTCTAATCACGGTGAAGGGCAGTCCACTCATAGGCCTCCCCTATTTGATTGAACAAACTACACCTATTGGAAAACAAGGATGAGTTTTTATCTCAAGTCGCTAGACTTCGACCTGTGGACCATTGTCACCGATGGTTACAAAAAGCCTGCCAGGATAGTTGTCAATGGTGATCTCGTTGAGAAGCCCCACAAAAAATATTCTGACGAGGAGAAGAAACAGGCGAGTCTAGACGCGAGAGCTATTAATGCTTTATTTTGTGCAATAGACAGGAATGAGTTTAATAGGGTCTCAACATGCACCACCTTTCACGAAGTATGGAGACTTTTAGAAGTGACGCATGAAGGAACCACCCAAGTCAAGGAGTCAAAAATAAGTCGTCTCACTCAAGAATATGAGGCATTCAAGATGAAGCCAAATGGGACGATCACACAAATGATTACAAGATTCCTCGACATCATCAACCCCTTGTCTTCTCTTGGCAAACAATATACAAATCACGAGAAGATTCGCAAGATACTTAGGGGGTACCAAAGATTTGGAACCCTAAGGTGACATCCATTATAGAAGGAAATGATCTCACTACAATATCCATGGAGACTTTGATGGGAAAGATGATGACTCATGAGCTTGACCTCAAAGACTTCGAAGAGCCTGCTCCTAAGGCAAAAGAGATTACCCTTAATGCTCACCATCGAAGGGGTGATCCTGAAGAGACGGATGACAACAACTCGGAAGGTGATGATCAAGCTCTCCTTGTCCACAACTTCAAGAAATTCCTTCGCTTCAATCGAAGAAAGAAGGAACCACAAGAAGATGACGAAGAAGAGCCAACATGCTACGGCTGCAAGAAGACTAGACACGTCTGAAAAGACTGTCCATTCGCAAAGAAGTGCAACCAATATGAGAAACCATACAAGGAGGCTTCCACAAGAAAATATGCCAACACAAGCATTTGGTATGAAAGCGAAGCTAGTGACTTCGAGGAAGAAAACGACTCTCCTCAAGACACTGCCAACGTATGCCTAATGGCAACATCCGACAAGGTAACTAGCGAAACTCTCGATGATTTCACCTTTGATGAACTTGGCGATGCATTCAATGATTTACTCAATGACCACAAGAAAGTCATTGGTAAATATAAACATACCAAAGAGAAGATCAAAAGTTATGAAGTCGAGATTCAAAGACTCTCTTCATTGCTAGATAATATGAAAGACACTTCAGCCACGAAAGTCACAAATGAGGTGTCTAAGCTTAAATTAAGCCTACATGATGCCGAAGAACGTATTGAAAAACAAACACAAGAGATCACAGCACTCAACACTGAGCTTGCTAAAGAAAAGAATAGACATAAGATCTCTATTACTAAGATTTGTGGTTTGAATACTAAGATTAGTGAAATGCAGGCTGTCTCTAAGAAATTAGAGACTAGATTAGGAAAACAAGTTGCTCAACCTCAAACCCAATCACATGAGTCACACACAAAGCACAACACTACTCAAACTAGTCAAACACGTCATCCACCTGCAGCACACAAACATGCTTACATGTACACCCACTTCCGTAAAGCACACAAACCACATGCATGTAGATATTTTTCTCATCATTCTAATATTTCACATAATCACCACGCTACACATAGATATAATCATCACCATGTTGCACATAAACAAAATCACCACCATACTGCATATAGATACAATCATCATCCTGCTGCTACATATAGTCATTATCATGCTGCTCTATACTACTCTTATCATACTACACATAGACATCATCAACATGCTCCTAACATAAATAGGAATGCTATTTGTACCTATTATGGATTGCATGGACACATCTCACCACAATGTAGAGTTAGGAGATTAGTAGACATGAATATATATGCATGGCTGCCAAAAACTAACTTTTCAGGACCCTCAAGAACTTGGGTTCCAAAGGTCACATCTACTCTTGATGTAGGTGGACTTTCCCTCCTCAACTAAAAGTAAGTAGATTCTCGGTAGTGGATGCTCGCGACATATGGCGGGAGATGCAAATCTTTTCGCATCACTATCGATGAAGAGGGAAGGGTATGTATCCTTCGACAACAACCTAAAAGTGATATCATAGGTAATGGTACTATTGGTCATCCTCTTTCTCCTGTAATAAAGGATGTCTGCCTAGTGACCGAGTTAAAGCATAACCTACTCAGCATAAGTCACCTTGCTGATCATGGATATGATATTAACTTTGGACAAAATAAATGCTATATTTATGATAGGTCAATAGGAGACATCGCTTTTGAAGGGATAAGAGAGGATAACATTTACATTTTCTATCTATCTAGAGATACTAACAGCGTGGGAAGATGCCTTTATGCTCACAAGGATGAAAGATTATTGTGGTACCAGCGTCTTGGTCATGCCAATATGGATACTATATCCAGGCTATCGACTAAGAAGCTAGTTAGATGCTTGCCCGATATCACATTCAAAAAGGATACGGTATGTGCCAAATGTGACTTGAATAAGGCAACCAAGTCCTCATTTCATTCCATAAACTCTGTAAGCACGACTAGACCCTTGTAATTACTTCATATAGATTTATTTGGTCCTAGTAGAGTAGCCAGTCTTGGTGGAAAACTCTACGCTTTTGTTATAGTAGATGACTTTTTTAGATTTACTTTGGTTTTCTTTCTTGCAAACAAAAGTGATGCCATTTCTGTTTTCAAAATTTTGCTAAAAAGGTTTAAAACGAAAAAGGCTACATGATTACTCGAATCTGAAGTGATCATAGAGACGAATTCGAAAATACTAATTTTGAAAAGTTTTGTGATTTAAATGATTTTAATCATGAGTTTTCTTATCCAAGAACTCCTCAACAAAATGGTGTTGTGGAGTGGAAGAATAGGACTCTTGGCGATATGGCTAGAGTCATGTTAAATAAATTCTCTCTTCCGAAATATTTTTGGGCTGAAGCTGTCAATACAGCATGCCATCTTTTAAATAGGGTGATCATTCATCCTATTATGAAGAAAACACCCTATGAGCTTCGGTTTCGAAGAACTCCAAATGTTTCATATTTTAGAGTTTTCGGTTGTCGATGTTTTATCCTTAACACCAAAGACAACTTAGTCAAATTTGATGCCAAAGCTGACGATGGTATTTTTCTTAGCTATACGGCTAAGAGCAAGGGAAATAGAGTGTTCAACAAACGCTCATTAATTATGGAGGATTCTACCAATGTGACTTTTGATGAGGATAACAGTGTAGCAACTACTCTTGATGATGATGTTGAGCCATCAACTTCTACTCTAATGAATACCACCACTGAAACTAATTCTCTGCGGGCTTGCCAAAAAAATTCTCTTTCAAGCCATCACATCCAGAAAACTTGCTTATAGGTGAGGTTTCACGAGGAGTAAGTACTAGATCATCATTAAGAGACTCTATTGCTAGTACTGCCTTCATTTCACAAATTGAGCCGAAAAACATTTTAGAAACTTTTAATGATGAGTTTTGGATTTCTGCCATACAAGAAGAACTCAACCAATTCGAGAGGAGCCAAGTTTGGGAACTCGTTCCTAGGCCAGCTAATCACTCGATTATTGGTTCAGTTACACGCAACAAAGCTCGTCTAGTAGCTCAAGGATACAACCAAGAGGAAGGTATAGACTATGATGAGACGTATGCTCCTGTTGCACGACTTGAATCCATTCGGATACTTTGTGCATTTGCTAATTTTTAAAACTTTAAACTGTTTCAAATGGATGTGAAAAGTGCTTTCTTGAATGGATTTATTAAGGAGGAATTTTTTGTAAAATAACCCCCTGGTTTTGAAAATCACAAGTTTCCCGACCATGTTTTCAAACTCAAGAAAGCACTATATGGCCTCAAACAAGCCCCTAGAGCTTGGTATGAACGGCTAAGCAATTTCTTGCTTGATAAAGGTTTTTCAAAAAGGAAAGTTGACACTACACTCTTTATAAAATCTTTCAAAGACACTATTCTCTTAGTGCAAATTTACGTTGATGATATTATATTTGGTTCTACTGATGAAACTCTCTGTCAAAATTTTGCTAAAGTATGCAAACCGAGTTTGAAATGAGCATGATGGGAGAGCTCAATTACTTTTTTGGACTGTAAGTCAAACAAACATCAAATGGAACTTTTATCTGTCAGTCAAAGTATACAAAGGACATGCTGAAGAAATTTGACCTTGACAATGTCACACCAATCGGCACCCCAATGGCTACTACAACCAAACTAGAACCAGATGAAAGCGGCAAACCTGTTGATCAATGTAAGTATCGAGGTATGATAGGCAGTCTACTTTATTTAACTGCTAGTCGCCCTGATATTATATTTAGCATTTGCATGTATGCTAGATATCAAACAAATCCTAAGGAATCACACATGTTCGCTGTTAAGCGTATCTTTCGATACCTTAAGGGTACGGTTACAATGGGCCTATGGTATCCTAAATCAACATGATTTGACCTCATTGGGTACTCTGATGCTGATTTCGCTGGATACAAGGTCGACCGTAAAAGTACAAGCGGCATGTGTCATTTATTCGGAAAGGCTCTAGTCTCTTGGTTTAGCAAGAAGCAGAATTCTGTCGCACTATCCACAACAGAAGCTGAATATATCGCAGCTGGTCGTTGTTGTGCACAAATTTTGTGGATGAAGAAAATCCTTGAAGACTATAACTTATCTTTTATGCACATTCCTATATTTTGTGACAACACTAGTGCTATAAATCTCACTAAGAACCCCATATGTCACTCAAGCACGAAACACATTGAAATTCGTCACCATTTTTTGCGTGATCACCAACAGAATGGCACTATTAATTTAGAATTTATTGACACTGTTCATCAGTTGGCCAATTTTTTTATAAAACCATTATCCGAGGAGCGATTCAATTTTCTTTGTCGGAAATTAGGAATTTTAGATGAAACGGTTATACATTAAATTGGCCTGCATAATTATCGATTATATCACGATTCTCTATGCTGACTTTGCTATGGGTACAAGCCGAAAGGGTCCTTCTGACAACAAGGCGTAAAAGCCTAAGCGACACGGTGCACTAGTCTTCGGACTACCGCTAGCAGGGATCCGGCCCCTGCAGCTACCCCATAGCAGCTTCACCATATTGATTTATGTCATAACTCCTTAGTTATTATTTGGTTAAATTTTATTTATAGCCTGCCTCATTTGAAAATTCTAATTTTCAATCTTGTTTTTATTCATATCTTTGACCATTTATTCAAATTTATTTCAATCTCATTTTTTATTTCCTGCTTGAAGTTCTGGTCCAAGGACCATAACTCAGGCCGAACTCTGCCCCACCCAAAGTTCGGGCCAAGTTCGGTCTCCTTGTTCCAGAACCTCAGACCACTCTCAGCCGTCCATCTTTTCTTCATCTGATGGCCCATGTTTCACCCGACCAACCGACCAAAGTGACATAAATTCAAAATTGTCTCTCTCTTTCTCCTCTATTCTCTTCTTCCTACATCTCCACACATATTTCTTCCAAAACCCTAACCCTAGAAGGCTCCAATCCTTGGGAAATTTTTCTCCAAACTCAAGGAAATTAATCTTGGAGTTATTCTCCTCAATCTTAGGTCTTTTTTAAGGTATATCTCTCTTTCTCTTCACATCTCAATTTTTTTTCCATGGCTCCTAGGTTGCTTGGTAGGGGTAAAAGACCAAGGATAAGTATTGGTGAATCCTCTACTAATCCTAACCCAAACCCTCAACCTAATCCTCCACCATAACCTATTCCTCATCCTCCTCCTAACTTGGTGCACCCTCTTTTTAATCCACCTCCACCCATCAATGCCGACACATAAGATGATCGTCGTTTTGTGTCCTTAGATGAGTCAAACGCATGGTTCGTCGACTTTCGTCATCGTAGTGTCTTTGTGGGACACCCCATTAAGTTTATGGTGTTTTTCGATTTTTTTTCTAATTTTCCTGACTTATGTCTTGATGAGCTTGTTGCAACTCGTGAACCGATATATGTGAATGCCATACAAATATTTTATTGCAACATGACTCATGACCGCACACGCATCTATTCACGTGTCTCCGGTATAGACATATCTTTTGATGATTTTGAGTTAGCCGACCTACTTGGTTTGCCCGACCCAAACACTTGGGAATGGCTTGATGATGCCCGAGACTTTGTTTTTTCCGGTGAAACCACGTTGGAAAGTTTTAAGGGTGATCTTTGTTCTCCCAATCCTTCCCCTCGAAAACTTGTGGCTAAACATCTCAATAATCATTTTTATGAACTTCATCAAATTATCTTTTCTTCGCTCTTGCCAAAAGCTGGTTCAACAGATGAAGTTACTTACTTTGAGATTACTGCTCTTTTCTTTCTCCACTTTTGCGTCCCATTCAATTTCCCTCGCACGATGATGGATTGGATGATTCGTGCTAGGCCTAAACCAAAATCTTTGGTTTATACCATGTATCTTCCTTTGTTTCGTGCCTTTTATGTTCCATTTGATCAGTGTCAGTCCTTGCTCCCACATGCCTTTCTGACTAAGGCAAGGAGAACTATTGCTGCTGTAGCCTCTTCTGAGTCTGATGTTGCTGAGGAGCCTGACTCTCCTGCACCCTTTGCTGCTTCCGATTCACCTGCTCCCGAGTCTACTGCTATACTGGACTCACTTCAGACTATGCTTCGCTATCGCTTTCGTTTGGAGGACGAGCGCTGGGCAGAGATGGATGATCGCTGGACACAGATAGACTACCGCACCATTCTGCAGATGAGTGCGCTCAGCAACTCCATCCACGACATTCAGTACTATATGGCCTCCCATCCGACGATGCCTATTCCGTTGATGCGTGATCCGTCTCGCGACGATTATCGTATTGACGATTCATGGGTTCATCGCTATCTTGATCTGACTTCAGCATTTATGGACCCTCGTCGTACCGGTTATGATGGTGCGAGGCCTTCACATGCTCCTTGATGGATATGGCCATTTGTACTGCCACTGATGATTAGGACTACGTTTATTTTGGCACTATGCTTATTTTTGCTTATGTATTTATGTTTTTAAACTCTATGGCTCTGTTTGCTATTAGTTAGCACTACTCCTTGCATGTTCTCTTTCATTATATAAATGGTAGTTTTATTACTTCTCTCTTTTGTCTCCATTTTTGCTGATTGTCAAAAGGAGGAGAACCATTGATATTTGTCTTGATACTATGATCATTGCTATATGTATTAGCACTATAAATTGTGTATACTTGGATATATATATTTGGATGAGTATTTACAAGAAATATCAGTTTACGGAAGAGTACGATTGTTCAAGTACGGGAGAGCCATAATGTGTCCAGGTAAGAATATTGAGACATACAAATATCATATTTTGTTAATTATCAAAATAGGGGAGATTGTTGACCCAAACATGATCACAGTCAACCTAATCTTGAAAATTAACAAAATAATATTTGTCATAGTCCAATTTGACACATCGAGCTCGAAATCAATCTACTCAGCTCATTGGTTCAAGATCACAACTGCGTGGAGATTTACTATTCTGTGTATACTGGAGTATGTATTTTTATTATTCTTGAGTATAAGATGATGTACGTTGGATCATACTGAGCAACTTTGGGCTAGACATAGCTTTATAGGTTTACTTAGCCTAAATCCCAATCAACCCATTCATTCCAAAGCCCACAAAGAACATTATGTCCATAGAAGACAGAGTTCGGGCCGAACTCTGTCTCCCACAGAGTTCGGGCCGAACTCGGTCCCCTAAAATTCAGGATACTGATTTTTAGGTCTTGATCACTTCTAGTTGTCCAACAGCCAAAAATTTGAATTATTCATACCGAATTCTGGTCGAATTCTGTCTACCCCGAACCCTATAAATAGGCCTTGGTTTCTCTCATTTGAAACCATCCACTCTTCTCTTCTTCTTCTCTTACATAGCCTATATATTCAAGAGCCTTACCTTCCCATCCACTTAGCATTCAAACTTTCCAACCGTCCATATTGCTCGGTACGATCTAGCTAGAAGTTTGAAGTACAAGAAGTTGTAAGTCACTTGGAAAAGTCCAAGTTTTGCCAAAGCGGTCATTGAAAGAAGTTTGGCGTGCTCTTCTGTGAAAAGGCATGTAGTTGTAACCATATTTTACAAATAGTGGATTTCAATCCTGAGCTAGAGTTCTCAGGCCTGGACTAGTCCTCCACGAGGGAAACCAGGTTAAAAATCTTGCTGTGCTGTGCTTGCTCTCTACTATTTATTTCCGTATTTCTTTTACTCTGATTATTTAGTTGGTGAAGAGAGTTTAAATTTTTTAATTGATCATTTTTGCTATAAACTATATTCACCCCCCTCTAGAGTTGCCTACCTGTACTTCATATGGTACGACATGGTGATCAGGACATAGTCTCTGTAGCCATTCGACTAGCAAGGCAGAAACTATGTAGCCGTAGATAAAGTTGACTGTCCTCCGACTCCCATCCCTCGGCAATGATGATATGACAACCTATCATTATATCTTTTAGTAGTAGATGATGTCTTAGTATTACATTATGTGGGTTCATCTTGATTCTCTTACATCCTTCAGATACTAGATTCGATAAGAACATATACTACACCATATGTACATAACATAGAAGATTCAAACTAATGTATTCTAGAATAAATTTTGGGTTGTGTTCTGAGCCATTCGTCCCCACACTTGGCAATTAAGCATGTGAAATATATCATTGAAGAACGTAAAACTTGTGGTCGTTACTGCAGAAAGTGCAGACCGACATGAACTGACGCACGAAAAGGAGGGGATCAAAGCTGTAACAAGTAAAGTTGTGTTTTGGATGTTCTACTCTTGTAAGCTATTTGTTCACAAAGCAAGATATAATGAATACAGAACAATTATCAAGTTTATAACTCTTGTAAGCTCTATACTTGAGTTACGAACTCGATACTTGTTCTGTATTTTTTAATTATAGCTTGCTTTGTGAACAAAGAGGTCACATGAGTTCTTTTTCCAAAGCACAACTTTACTTGTTCCAGCTTTGAGTCCCTCATTTTCGTACGTCAGTTCATGTCGGTCTTCACTTTCTGCAGTAATTATCTTAAAATGAATATGAATTACTATATGCGAAACCATTTGTGGATGTACAATCGTCATCCTGATGAATTACTATATCTGTGTCAATTATTGCAGAATTATCATAAAATGGATATGAATTACTATCTGCGGAACCGTTTGTGGATGTACAATCGTTATTCTGATGACATGTGCGGTGTGCGGGATAAATTTATACAGTGTGTGCAACAGTTTCTGCAGTTTGCCAAGGCGTTCCCTCAGTACATGGATCGTACAAAAATTAAGTGTCCATGTGTGAGATGTCGCAACTTGAAATATCATTGGAAAGTGGATGTGACATATTATTTGTATTCGAGGGGTTTCATGCCAAATTATTATCAGTGGACCATACACGGAGAACTTGTGCCTTTAGCATTCGAGCCGGAGCCTTATGTGGAGCCTTATGTAGATGTCCACGAGCATGCTGATTACGACCAAGGGTGGGAGAACATGGTTTTCGATGCTGGGTGGCCTAGTTTCTATCCGAACAATCAATATGCAGCTGAGGAGGCACCGAATGCTGATGCTGCAAAGTTCATGGAGTTGCTGGAGAATGCAAGGACTCCTTTATATCCTGGTTGTGATGACCATTCATCGTTGGTGGTGATTACAAGACTGCTGATCATAAAATCAGATTTTAACATGTCCCAAGAATGCTACAACCGAATCCTGGAGTTAATTAAAGATATATTGCCGGAGGGTGCCAAGTTACCTAAAGACTTCTACCGATCCAAGAGGATGGTGAGATCGCTCTGGATGGGGTATAAAAAAATTGATGCATGTCACAACGGATACATGTTGTACTATAAGGACGACAAGGATGAAAATGCCTACAGATTTTGTGGTGCCGATCGCTTCAAGGCAACTAGTACAATAAGGACTTCTGGTGCATGCTTGCCAACAGATTCGATGCACTATTTGCCTTTGACGCCGCGGTTGCTGAGGTTATTTATGGCAAAGGAGACAGCTGATAATATGAGTTGGCACAATCGAGAACAAATAGATGGAATACTGGATCATCCATCCGATGGGAAAGCATGGAAGCACTTTGATCGAGTGTATCCCGATTTTGCTTCAGAGCCGCGTAATGTCATATTGGGGCTTTTCTCCGACGGTTTTACCCCATTTGGACTTTCGGGCTCACAATATTCTTGTTGGCCTGTGATTGTTACTCCGTACAACTTACCGCCTTGGATGTGTATGAAGACTCCTTATATGTTCCAAACTATTATTATTCCAGGTCCGAAGAACCCGATGAAGAACATCGATGTGTACTTACAGTCCTTGGTAGATGAGTTGAATCAGTTGAGGGAAGTAGGTGCAACCACATATGATGTTTCAAGAAAGCCGAACTTAAGATGAGGGCTACACTAATATGGACCATCAATGATTTCTCGGCCTATGGAATGTTATCGGGTTGGAGCACCCATGGTCGTCTCGCATGTCCGTATTGCATGGATCGTACTAAAGCTTTCAGTTTGAAACACAGAAGAAAACCGTGCTTCTTCGATTATCATCGACAGTTCCTGCCAAAGGATCATCCATACCGAAGGAACAGGAATGCTTTTCGTGCTTGCGTGGTAGAGAAGTATAGTCCACCGCCACGGTGGTTCGGGGACACGATATGGGAGAAAGTTAAAGAATTGTCAAGTGCTATTGAAGAGCCTACAGCGGGGTACGTGTGATAGATTTGGTCGCGCTCACAACTGGACGAAGAGGAGTATATTCTCGGACCTGCCATATTGGAGTGACCATCTGCTCAGACATAACCTAGATGTCATGCATATCGAGAAGAATGTCTTTGACAATATAATAAATACTGTGATGGACGTAAATGGGAAGACGAAAGACAATCCCAAGGCCAGGTTGGACTTAGAAGAAATATGCAGACGTCCAGAGTTGTATTTGATAAAGGAAGGCAGTGGGAAATATAAGCAGCCCAATGCTATTTTCTCACTGGACAAGGAGGACAAAGGTAGATTTTGTAGGTGGACCAGGGCCTAAAATTTCTAGATGGGTACGTATCGAATTTGAGAAGATGTGTTGACCCAAAGGAGAACATACTACAGGGTATGAAGAGCCACGACTGTCATATTTTTATGGAGAGGTTAATCCCGATTGTATTTTGGGAATTCTTACCCAGGTCGTTTGGGATCCACTGAAAGAGCTTAGCATATTCTTCAGGGATCTTTGTTCTACTAAGTTGCTCGTCAATCGGCTTGAAAAGCAGGAGAAGGACATTGCAGTAACATTATGCAAGCTTGAGAGGGTGTTCCCTCCTGGATTCTTCAACTCTATGGAGCATTTGCCAATTCATCTTTCCTATGAGGCACATGTTGGTGGGCCCATCGGTTATCGGTGGATGTACCTGTTCGAGCGCTATCTAAACCACCTGAAAAGAAAGATGAAAAATAAGACACGGGTCGATGGTTCTATTTGTGAAGCCTATGTCCTTGAGGAGATTACAAACTTTTTTTCAATATATTTCAAGCCTCATATTGCTACAGATAGAACAAGAGCTCCGAGGAATGACGATAGAGATATAGAATATAATGATGTATTATTAAAAGTCTTCAATGCTCTTGGAAAGCCTTCTGGAAAACTGAAAAAAGGATATTTGAACGATGAGGAACTAAGGGCTGCCCAGTTATATATATTAACTGCGAGGAGGATGAAGTGGAAAAGCTAGAGTGGTAAGTAAAAATCTTCAACATTCAAGTCATCTATTTGTTGATTACGTTATTATAATTTAGCGAGTGTATCCTGATATTTATTGGTTTTCAGCAAATTTAATGATGAGGTGAGGTCAAGTAGACCATACAATGCAGATGAAGAAGTAGAAGAATAAATGAGACTTCATTTTCCGTCTTGGTTAAATGTATATGTAAGAAGCTAGTTAGAATCTTCCTCCATTTGTATTTGCACAATAGATAACTTAACATTGAACTTAATTTTGTATCTTCTCGTGTTTAGGTCGATCGTCCGGACGTCACCCTTTAGAATGAATCTATTAGAACTCTTGCCAAGGGACCAATTTATGCCGTCAAAATATGGCCAAGCTATTGCGTGAATGGGTTTAAGTTCAAGTCAACAAATTTTTCCATCAGAAATAGCTTCCTGGATCTTGATTCCACAAAAAATAGTTGCTTGTGTATCAAATCTACAAACTACAAAGATGTCACTCCAGGCAATGATTTCTATGGCATCTTACGAAAGATTGTGGAATTGACGTACAATTATGGCACAGAGTCTGCTAAGATCGTGTTGTTCAAAATTGATTGGTTCGATCCGATACAAGATCAAGGATAGAAAATTGACAAGCATGGTCTTGTGGATATTAACTACCGTCGTCGATACCAAGGATACGAACCATTTATCCTAGCAAGTCAAGCTCAACTCGTATATTTTGCAACATATCCTAGACGGGGAATAACAAGGTACGACTGGTGGGCAGTATGTAAGACTAAAGCCAGAAATACCTACGACGTCGACGAAGTGGCTTATCAGGAGGATGAGCTGCCTCTTGTACCAAATACAGTTGATGTCGACTCAGCAGAACTTCCCTATTTCATGTTAACTTGTGTAGAAGAGTTACAAGTATCCGAAGGGGAAGACGAAGGAGATGCTAGTGAAGATGAGGAGGAAGAGGAAGAGGAGGAGGAGGACGACGCAAACGAAGAAGATGAATTTTCAGAGGATGATTGAGAAACTGTGATTTCAATGTATTCATATTTCTGTAATCTTAAATTATGAACTGTGATCATTTCTTTAGTATTCAGATTTTTGTAAACTTAAATTATGAATTCCAGTGTATGCAGATATTTCTAAACTGTCATTGTATTTATTTATATTTTTAATCATATGTTATTATCAGCATGACAGGACGACGCGGAGGCATAGCAGGATGACGCGGAGGCATAGCAGGACGACGCGGAGATTGGTCAGTACGAGCCGTGTACTTAGGTGGGCAGAGAGCTCCGTTACCAGAGGATGGCTCCGGACCATTGTCTGACCCGAGCACTCCATTATATCATACGGTCGCAGGTCCGGGTGGCAATACACCTGGGACGAGCAGTTCCAGGCTTGCTGATACTCCTTCTCCTAGCCTTCCTACCGCTGATGGCAACATGGAGGGTGGGGAGCAGGTGGAGGAGGTAGACCCTACTCCCGTCCGTGCAGATCCATACCAGAGCGACCCTCCATGCGCACCTCAGGACGAGACGAGGATGGAGATTTGGGCCGACGGTCCTACGAAGTAAGTTATATATATATATATATATATATATATATATATATATTTTATATATATATATATATATATTTATATATATATATATATTTATATATATATATATATATATATATATATTCATGGATATATATATATATATATATATATATATATATATATATATATATATATATATATATATATATATATATATATATATATATATATATATATATATATTCATGGATATAATTATCATTGTATACAGATATCGTCCCTCATCGGTACAGAGAGCCTTGGGCTCCTTTCTGAGGTCCAACTATGGGGGTCCGTGGATCAACTACTCGGATGCCTCGGAAGAGAGGAAGGCATTCTGGTTTGCACACTTTAAAGTAATTAAAGATAGTTAATTTAGTAGGATTAATATAATTTTAAGCATTTTTAAGAACTTATTATTTTAATTTGTAATTCTTGTAGAGGTCCTATTTTTATCCACCACACCGGGCCGAGCAGATTGAGAGGCAGTTTTTTGTCGTCGTCGCCAAGTTGATCCATGATGCAACTTACGATGAGAAAGCTCGTCAGCGCTCTAGAAAGCCGATTGCTGGTTGGATCACGCCCGACCAGTGGACCGCGACGAGGGATCGATTTGAGGAGCCCCGGTACAGAGAGCGGTCGGAGAAGGCGAAGGCGGCTAGGATGATGGTCGGAAAGTGGTGTGGTGGATCGATTTCTATGACGAAGCATTTTCGTCGTCTGGTATGTAATTTATTGCAATATATAAGATTTTATTGATAGTAGGAAAGAAAATTTTCTATTTTAATAAAGAATAAAATATAACAAGCATGCAGGTATAGAGGGATGAGGATGCAAATATGGTGACCGTCTTCCTGGCTACCCATCGGAAGGACGGGAAGCTCATCGACGAGCGGGCTACTCAGAGCTATGTAAGTACTAATTTAGATTTCGTTAATTTTAACATAACTTAAAGAATATACAGATAACCATATAGTTAATAATAGTTAAATACTTTAGACATTTATTAGGCTAATTTAGGTAAGTACTAATTTATAGAGATGCACAATTTTCTAGGACGAGTTTATTAGGCTACGTGAGCGTGCGAGTGCTATTGCACCTGCAGAGGGAAGGGTTGGTACATCGCAGCCCTGTCCACCTCAGTCGGAGGACGAGCTCTGGAAGACCATAGTTGGTGGTCTTCATAGGGGTATATACTACGGTACATGGTCCTACATCGCATTTGTTGCGAACCAGGCATCTAGGGTTCCCTCTGCCAGTACGTATTCATAGTCCTCACAGGACGAGTCGGCCCGAGTCAAGGATACCATTGCCCGCCAGATTGCTAAGCTGTGTGACGATATGCTGAGAAGGATTTCTAAGCAGCCAGGGTCTCAGGCGCAAGGGGACGCTGCGTCGGTCACCGCATGCTATGACGAGCTCGAGCGCACCGTGAGGGACGTACAGGGGACGCATGAGTCCATTCACGGCACTGTTACTAGGATAGCGGCTTGCATGGAGCAATGCAGCGCCAGACTACTAAGCCCTAGAGGAGGTGCGGACGCACCCATCTCCATTAGTTACACCGACTCCTTCTCCAGCAGTTACACTGCCTCCTTCTACAACGGTTACATTGCCTCCTCCTTCATCGTCGTCGCTGGTTCTTACACAGGAGCAGTGTGCTTACCTTCTTTCAAGGAGCAGTGATGCTTCTCCTGATCAACCGTAGTCGACATATTGTTGTGTGATGGCCCATTATTGGGTCTTTTATGTGTTTCTACATACATTGTTATTGTGTTTCATATTGTTTGACAATGTTGTTGAAATTTTTTCATATATCTGTGTTGAGTGATGTGATTATGTTTCATATGTGTTCGTGATTGTGTTTCATGTGTTTCATATTGTTTGATACTTTGTGTTCGTGATGTTCCGCCTGATCAGCCGGTGTTGAGTGTTCCACCGAAGGGGCCGGCGAACCCAGGGAATTCTACGGAGGGTTGCTCCAGGGCTTGCATTGGCCAGTAAATGCTGCTACAAATGCTGCTGTAGGTGCTGCTGCAAATGCTGTATTTTTTTAATTTTTTCCTAAATTTAGCGACGTTAAGCGACATTTAGCGACGTCCAGCGACGAAAGGAAATGTCGCTAATTAAGTATCAGAATATCGCTAAATATGTGTCATCACGTCGCTAAACATCACTATCGGGCTGACTGGCATTAAGCTATAGACGTCGCCAATACGTCGCTATGTATTAGTAATATAACGACGTGCCAACCTTGCAGAACATCGCTAATGTCCTGATATGCCAGGTCAGCATGGTTGTAATGAACTTCGTAAAAATGTCACTAGGTGACGTCAGTAAAGGCAGTCGCTGTACGTCGCTAGTAGTTGCTATATCAGCGACGCATCTTTGTCGCTAGTTTTTGTCACAATATCGATGTATTGCGATGTTTTGGTGTTTAGCGACTAGGTAAATCGTTACTACGTCGAAACGTCTCTAATTAAGTTGCCAATTCGATTTAGCGACGTATCCGCCCGATTTAGCGACGTTCTCCGGCATCGCTGATTGGACAGATTTTGGTAGTATAAGCTCCCCGTTCATCCCCCTCTTGGAAGCAAGATAACAGAAAGCCGTCAACGACAATTGACGTTCCACTTGTCGAATGTACATGTTCATATCTCTCGCCTTGAAGAACCAGACTTCTTTGACCTTCAACACCTTCGCTTTGGTTGAAGTCAAACGGTCACCGAACAAAAACTTAGGTTTCAAGAAGGACACATTATCAGATTCAACAGACTTGAGTTTGCCACTCTCCATCATGTGTTAGAGATAAGTAAAATGCTGATCTCGGATTTGCGTATTCTCTCCGGAGGCTGGCCCAACATAATGGTAGCCTTGGCCGGGTTGACAATTTCTTTGTTAAAGTCCAAGCCCATCTGACAGAGTGCGAGGTCTAAAAGGACTTCATTCAACAAGGGTATAGTCATCGACACTGTCATGCTACAAGACAAAGTTTTCTGCCAAAAAAACTAAAGCCATTCAAAAGTTAGCAAAAGACTTAGAAGCTCAAAACAAGCATCTGAGGTGCATCAACAATCTGGCGCATCAACTGGGTTAAAACCCATGCACACAGAAAGAATCTCACCAAAGGCACACACACAGGACCGAGGCCCAGGAGCATTTGAAGAGAAGCTTCAGTGCATCATCAGGACCTAAGTCCATGCGCGTTAACAAAAGAAGCTTCAGCACATCTTCAGGACCTAAGTCCATGCACGTCAGCAAAAGAAGCTTCGGCGCATCATCAGGACCTAAGTCCATGTGCCTCAGCAAAAGAAGCTTCGACACATTATCAGGACAAAGTCCATGCGCGTCAGCAATAAGAAGCCTAGGCGTGTCAATAGGGATGCGACTCATTTCAGTCACACCCAAGTGCCGCAACAGTATTGCAACAAAGTGAAAACACCAAGGCAGTGGATCACCCACCGACCACCGCAGGCCGAACGTCAACGGGCGTCGCTGCGACGACAGGGATGTCCTCCACTTTGACCTCTACAGGCTCCTTGTTCTTTCTCCTTCCTCGGCCAGCACCACTACGGGAGTCTTAGGAGCCATCTCTCTAAAGAAGCTAGAGTTTTCGAAAGACTCTAGAGGAAGAAGGAGAAGGAGAAAACAAAAATAGAAGACTCTCTCTCCCGCATAGACGCCAATTTATAGGCATGATCAACGTGCGTGAACCGATAAATACTGACGTCAGCAAAACTCTTCGGGTCTCGTAAAACTGACGACTGCATATCTTCCAAAAGATTATCATTAATCTTTTAAAATTCGAGGCATTATCTTTTTGTATTAAATACGAGAAGATCATGCCCTCCCACAGTAATGTGCGGAACGGTCATGTGCCCAGAAGAGCCATGCGCCCAGACGAGGACATGCGACCAGAATAAACTACTACCCATGCTTCTTGTTCAAAGTATTCCGAAACTTGGCAGAAAGTTTTGAAAACTTTGAAGGGGGTCTTGTAGAAGCATGGAATTTCAGGCGCATCTAAAAGACAGAATTCCTATGCACCCTAAAACTCATGCGTCCCAAATTGACATATGCTGGAAAACTCAGCAGAACACTTGGCACAGCAGAAAACAGCAAAGACACATAAACATTGGGCTTTTATTCCATATGAAAGTCTTTTACATGTCTAAAACTCTTTTACAAAGGAGAATTCTTTTACAAAGAGAAAGAAAATCCTAAAAGCTACAGCCAGGCATATCACTTGTCAGGCACATCACTTCAACATACAGCCAGACACATCACTCAAGTGCTACAGCCAGGTACATCATTCCAGCATCTCAGCGTAGGCGCATCCCCAAGCATAGTCAGAGCGAATCACTTCCTCGTTAGCGTATGGGCACTCTGGCAAGAGGAGTGGCTCTTCTAGCCTTACAAAATCGGGGCACGATAGCCTCGATCTGCAGCTCTTCTAGCATAACAAAAATTGGGGCACGACCGTCCTAATCTTTGTATGCAACAAGCACCTTCAGCCTGTGTTGGGACACGATTATCCCATTATTTGGATGCAACAGGTACTTTCACAGGCTTACAAGAAAACAGGGCCGATGGTGAATAAACCAACTCGGCACATCTTCATCTTCAGAAGGAGTTCGTCATCAAAGCTTCTACGAACAAGGAGATCAATAACTCACCGAGGCAGGGGACCGATCGAGTTCGTCTCCATGAGAGAAACCCAAATGCTTCACAAAGCTATTTATAGGCCGGGGCAACCCTCGCCCATACGCCAAGTTATAGTCTTCCCATATTCTATGCAATGACTTTGCATTAATGACGATGAATCTGCCTCTTCGTATTCAGCCAAGTCAAAACAGCCATTAACGCATCAACGACGGACCAATAAGGCTGCGCCATGTGGCAGATATGCTGTCAGCACCATACGATCTGTACCGATAGAACATAGACCCATACGCCTAGTAGGGCACAAACTGATGCGCCCACTTCAACTCGTCACCCATCAAGCATTTAATGCTATGTGACAGAGTTGGCAGCACGTTCCCCGAAGACTGAACGCTTGGCAACATTTTGCAGAAAACGAAAAGCCACAGACGTCAACATCATCATTACTTACTTTTGTCGGCTACAACTGTCCTTGACTCGTGGCTGGCCGATCACTCGTATGTGCCTCCACAGCCATGCGCCTAGAAGTCTGCATGTGCCTCAAAATCCATGCGTCCCGACTTACTCCTGATCCCAAATGACAGAAGACAAGTCTTTGCATGTGCCTCCACAGCTATGCACTCGAAGCTCTGCATGCGCCTCAGAAGGAATGCACCCAGACTTGTCTGTGACCTCTAAAAGTCATAGACCAAGTCGCCCCATGTGCCAGATCCTAGGCGCATCCTGACAGATCACCCGCCACCAAATCCGAGATCTTTGAGCCAAGAATATGCACCACGTGTCATTTGACTCAGTTCTGTCTATGAACGGATGCTAACCACCAAAGATCTTAGCAACAATCGAATCTCCTCAACTGCCACGTTTCAGCTCCACCGCAGCCCAACAGAGCAGTTCAACAGATTTGGCTTCAACTCAGGGTGCATCGTCCATGCGCCCCACAATATCAGCCACATGGAGTTCCCACGTATAGGCGCATCCTACATATGCGCGCATGAGCAGACCAGTCTGCTGCCTATAAATAGAAGGATTTCCTTCATCTACATACACATGGAGAGATTATCATATCTACATACAGAGACAAGAAGAGACACGTAACATCTACTTCTCCTCTATCCGCCATCCAGAGCAGTCCAGACCTTCAGAGAATTCAAGATCGTCGTCAGATCGTCAACAAAGTCGACGCATTACCACTCGCTCCACCGATACAGTTCCCAGATAAAAACAAAAGTGTACTCCTAGGACTACGTCTAAGTCTTACATTATATACTATTTTGTTTGTAAATGAAATAACAAAGTTTTATCAATCAAAAAAACTTTATCACATTTTCGATGGCAAACAGATCTCAGTCGGATCTATGTCATAGTTATATGTCAAATCTATATTCTTCCGTAAGACGCCATAGAAATCATTACCTGGATCGATATCTTTGTAGTTTGTAGATCTGATACACAAACAACTATTTTTTGTCGAATCAAGATCCGAAAAGTTCTCTCTAATTGGAGCATTTGTACTTGAACCTAAACCCATTCACACAATAGCTTGGCCAGATTTTGACGAAATAAATTGGCCCCTTGGCTAGAGTTCTAATAGATTCATTCTCTAGTATTGCGTCTGGATGATCGACCTAAATACCATAAGATAATAAATTAAAGTTAGTGTTCCATTAATTACTGTGTAATGTGGAAATTCAACAAGTAATTACCGTGCTCTTTACATATGCACTCAACCATAAAGGAAAATGACGTCTTATTTTTTGTTCTAGTTCTTCATCTGTTATGTACGGTCTACTCGACCTTACCTCATCATTAAATGTGCTGAAAATAACAATATATCGACCAATTAGTGTAATAAGAATATTGGATACTATTACATGCATAGATGATGTAAACATGGATCTATTAGTTACTTACCCCTCCAGCTTCTCCACTTCATTCTCGTCGTAGTTGAGTAATATATGTATATCTGAGTAGCCCTTTGTTCCTCGTCATTCAGATATCTTTTCTTCATTTTCTCCGAAGGCTTTTCGAAAGCATTGAAGACTTTTAGTATTGCATCATTAGATTGCAGATATCCATCATCATTTCTCAGAGCTCTTGTTCTATTAGCAGCAATATGTGGCTTGAAATATATCGAACGGAAGTTTATAATCTCTTCGAGAACATAGGCTTCACAAATAGAACCCTTGACCTGAGCCTCGTTTTTCACCTTTCTCTTTAGGTGGTTCAAATGCCGCTCAAATGGGTACATCCACTGATAACCGACGGACCCATCAGCATGTGCCTCATAAGAATGATAAATTAGCAAATAATCCATGGAATCAAAGAACCCAGGAGGGTACACCCTCACAAGCTTGCACAGTGTTACCGTAATGTCATTCTCTTACGTTTCTAGACGATCGACAAGCAACTTAGTAGAACAAAGATCTTTGAAGAATTTGCTCAGCTCTGTCAATGGATCCTAAACGACCGACGATAATAATTCCAGAAATACGATCAGAATTAACCTCTCCATAACTACGTAACAGTCCTAGATCTTCATACCCGTCAGTTTGTTCTCCTTCGGGTCAACGTATCTTCTTAAATTCGATACGTACCCGTCAGGAAATTTTAGGCCCTGAGTCCACCTATAAACTCTTCATTTATCCTCCCTATCCAGTGAGAAAATTGGCTTAGGCTGCTTACACTTCACATTGCCTTCCTTTATCAAATGTAACACATGACGTCTGCATATATCTTCCAAGTCCAACCTGGCCTTGGGATTGTCTTTCGTCTTTCCCTTTACGTCCATCACAGTATTAATTATATTTTCAAACAAATTCTTCTCGAATGCATGACATCAAGGTTATGTCTGATCAGATTGGTGCTCTAATATGGCAGGTCCCAGAATATACTCCTTTTCGTCCAATTATGAGTGCGACCAAATTAATCACACTTGTATCCCTTTGTAGGCTCTTCGATAGCACTTGGAAAATCTTTGACCTCCTTCTATATTGTGTCTCTGGTCTACCTTGGCGGTGGATTGGCCTTCTCCACAACGCCGACACGAAAAGCATTCATGTTCCTCCGGAATGGATGATCCTTCAGTAGGAACTGTCGATGGCAATCGAAGAAGCATAGTTTTCCTCCGTATTTCAAATGAAAAGCCTTCGTATGGTCCATGCAATACGGACATGAGAGACGACCATGATTGCTCCATTCCGATAACATTTCATAGGCCGAAAAGTCGTTGATGATCCACATCAGTGCGGCCCTCATCTGAAAGTTTTGCTTTTTTATAAAACATCATACGTGTTGACGCCTACTTTCCATAGATGATTCAACTCATCTATCAACGGCTATAAGTACACATCGATATTCCTCTTCGGATTGTTCGGACCCGGAATGATAACGGTTAGGAACATGTAAGGAGTCTTCATACACATTTATGGTGGTAGATTGTACAGAGTGACAATCACTGGTCAATACGAATATTGGGAACCCGAAAGTTTGAATGTGGTAAAACCGCCTGAGGATAGCCCAATCTTACATTACGCAGATCAGAAGAAAAATCTGGATACTCTCGATCAAAGTGCTTCCATGCTTCTCTATCGGATGGATGATCCAAAACTCAATCGATCTGTTTTTGTATGTGCCAACTCATGTTCTCGGCAGTCTCCTTCACCATAAACAACCTCTGCAACCGCGGCATCAAAGGCAAGTAGTGCATCGAATCGGTCGGTTTCCTTGTACCGGGAGTCCTACTTGAACTTGTTGCCTTGTAGCGACCAGCTCTATAAAATTTGCACACATCTTCATGCTTGTCGTCCTTGTAGTACAACATGAATCCGTTACGACATGCATTAATTTTATCATATCCCATCCAGAGCGATCTTACTATTCTTCTAGATCGATAGAAGTCTGTAGGTAACTTGGCACCCTCCCGCAAGATCTCTATAATCAACTCGATGATTCGGTTGTAGCATTCTTGAGACATGTTGAAATTGGACTTGATGCTCATCAGTCTTGTAACCACCTCCAACGGTGAATGATCCGTACAACCAGGATATTAGGAAGTCCTTGCATTATCCAGTAACTCCATAAACTTTGCAGCATTGGCATTCGGTGACTCCTCAACTGCATCATGATTGTCCGAATCGAAACTAGGCCCTGCAGCATCAAAAACCATGTTCACCCACCCTTTGTCGTAATCAGCGTGGTCATGAACATTGATATACGGCTCCAAATTAGGCTCTGGCTCTGATGCTAAAGGCACAAATTGTCACGACCCACACCCTAGAGTAAGGGCACGAGACGTGGGTACGTCCAGCCTACACCGCAGTGTCGGCGGTAGAACGCTGTCCTAGGTCACAACATCTAACAGTTTAGGTAATAAATAGTTATACTCCCCGAATGGGGGCAACATAACAGAATATATCTCAATCACAACTAAGGTAGAAAACGATAAGATAGAATGATATAAAAGATGCAAGATCCAAATCTACAGGAAATACAAATAGAGAGAAAGCTAAGTGTCTATGATAAACTCTACTGACATCCAGAAATAATACAGATCCAAATATTTACAACTCAATCTCCAATACTATGAAATAAGATAAAGAAATCTATGGAGCAACAGTCTCTACTGCTAAGGGATCCGACTGGAAGTCCGGATCGCAAGTGTCCTCTAAGGTTGTCCCATAGAAAGTATCTAAGCAGGTATCCTCCTCGTCCTCTGTAAAATTTTCAACAGGTCCAATCTAGACGGGAACGAGCACATATATCTCAAACAGTTCATAGCAGGTTAGGAGTATAAATCATGCAATAGAGTAAAATACAGGAAATACTGAAAAGGAAGTACGGGAAAACATGAGATATTTTGTAACTGAAAGTAAATCCATGATAAGTAAAGATTGTAAGTGGCTAAGTGATTTAGAGTATAATATGGTTATGTAAACGGCTTAGGAGCACATGAATACAACTAAGAAGCACATGAATACCTACTGGGGATAATGATCACATAACCAATTCTACTCACCCCGCCCCAATCAATACACAAGGATCCATTCAAGTTACGTTATTGGCACATGAATACAGCTAAAGATATGTGAACTCATGTAATGAGTAGTACATGAGGCACATGACAGTACATGAAGGCACATGAGAATATGTAAATACATGAACTAGTACGGGTACAAGGAGTACCTTATGCACATGATAAAGTACATGAACATGAAATACCCGATGCACCTGTAGAGGGATAACATCTCAGGAAAAGATCCATATAGTACTAATCCGTGAAGATACGTGTCAGCATCAAGTAGAGTAATCTAGAGCAAGAATACAGTCCAGACAGGTATGAAAAGATCAGAGAATGTACTCGCCTGCTATCTGAATGTCCAAGATGAAAGTACTATCCGAGGAGTGGTGCCTGGCTCCTATTTAGAACAGTACAAGTCACAACAAGTCCAGAATGGTAATAAGATGCACTACAATGCATTCTACATGAATCTAGGTTAATCTAGGCCAAAGTCAACTCTTGGTCAACTCTGGTCAATCCCTAGAAATCAAACTAGGTCAACTAGGTCAAACCTAAGTCAAACAAGTCTATACTAGTCTAACTAGTCTATTCTAGGTCTAATCAAGGCTGCACAAGTCTAACTAGACTCTATACTAACACACAGATACACCCATAGGCTAAGAGCCTAGGCTATAGTCTATTAGGCAATATCATGCCTAAAACCATACCATAAATCACATACACAAGTCAAAATATATCTAATATATAATACACTCTAATATAGAAATACACATATTGATATATTATATAATATAACTTAGTAACATACATTAGCATATAGGCTACCTATGATATATCACACATTTCATATATATATACCTTCACATATATATAGAAATAGGAAGACACATGTGCTCATGTGTCAAATGTGTATGTGTGTGGAAATACAAGAGACATGTGTGTGAAAGAGTGAGAGTGTCAAGAGAGTGAGTGATACATAGGTATGAACTTGTGTGTGTGATACATGGCATGAGGGTGTGTGTGTGTATGAAATCTGAAAACCATGGGTGATATATAGTATTCCTGTGTGTGTATCATGTAGGAACACTGAGGGTAAAACAGTGTGGCATTAGGGTGTGTGTGTGAGGTGTGATATGGCATGAGGCTGTGATTGCAGGAAAATAGGGAATGAAGGGTGTGAGGGTGATACATTAGAGTGTGTGTTAGTGATACAAAAATCAGTGGCATGGCAATGTGTAGTCTGGAAAATAACAGTGAGGGTATACATTGATACTTGTGTGAGTATAACAAGAGAACAGGAAAATAGTACATTGCAAGGCTGAGGACAGTGTATGTATATATGTGCGTGCAAAAGGAATAGAAAACAGGGAATAACAGGAACAATTGGTGATAACTAGAATACATTTCAGTTAAGATGGATGAGCCAAAACTCAGGCCATAAGCTATCAGTCCAGGTTACAGTTCAAATGGTTTTAATCTCAGGTTTAGGGATACCATTTCAGTCTACAGTTCATTAAGAAGAACAAGCTCTCAGGTTATAGGCTGGCAATACAGTATATTAAGAAGGAAATAACATTCAATTCAACTAGATACCCAATGCACAACTCAGTTCATTTCAGTTCAACATACAACTCAGGTTAAATAGGGAGGAACCAAACTCAGTTAACCGTATTTCGAAAAGGAAAGGAAATCAGTATTTTAAGGAATGAATGAACATTCAATTTAACTTACAGGAAAGAAGGAACTAAATCTCAGTTAAGGTAATGAAACAAAACATTCATTCAAAATTCAGTTTGAAGAAGGGAATGGAAACCAATTCCAGTTTCCAGCATTTCCAAAACTCAACACCAAGTCCAAATCCTCATTCTCAAACCATAAAGCCAATTTTTGAATGAAATACTACATTAACATATACTAGCAATATATGGGGACATTTAATCAGTAAAAAACAACATCAATAGGAATACAATTAAAGTGTTGTCACGCCCCAGAACCAGAATACTGGAGAGCGGGGGCAGACATAGCCAACTACGTATATTGAAATAGAATGCATCTCAACTATACGGTCACGGCTGTCTAGATATGAGGGTTTACTACAAGCCAACAGTCTCTTAAGGTCAAGCCTATTGTCTCAATCTCAAGCAAGTAATTTAATTACAAGATGTTTGACCACCAAATATACAATAAAAGGCGTCCCAAATATTACATATCGGCTGATCATGAAGCTAGTCGTACAAAATGCGAGAACTAGCAAGAGTTTAAGTCATACATGATCAACCCTAGGATTTGTTAATCATGTTTACAGCCCGTAGGCAGACAGTAAGTAAAAGTGCATCGAGCTAACAGGTGCTCGTCGGCTAAACGCCTCAAAAGAATAGTTTTACAATAGAGTGAGCGAAACAAAATAGAAAACCCACTCATAGCCCGGGTTCCTTCTAGTCGCCACCATTGGGCTGGAAGCTTGGTAGATCCTCGGGAGCTGCTCCGAAATCTGGCCACACAAAACCAGCTGGGTCAACCCCAGAAAGAGCAAGTGCCACAAGGGGGCCACGAAATAAGAACAAAAGCCAGCAATCAGCACAAGAAAATCTAATATTAAAACTAGAAATTATGAAAACATGGCAGGGTGATATACGACGAGATAACCATGAAACTATTATGATAGCCAGGTTACAACCCGTAAACCAAACAAGGACCGAGGTTGTAACCCTTCATCTGAAAAGAACTTGGTTTCCCACCATTTATCGGCAAGATAATAATGCAAGAAATCAAGACAGGGAGCAATCTTGTACTGGATCAAGACATGGCTAAACTGGTTATACCTCATTCAATCAATCACGGCCAAGCAGATACTACGGCTTACTACTTTAACTAACTAGGGTTATCACAGGCCTAATTACTAACAAGATGCAGTGAGATTGTTCCACAGCCACAAGTCCTGCAGACCATCCAGGTTACCCAGAACGAAAGATTAGGGTTGAATTCAGGTGGGTACATCGTCCAGGAGACGCATGTACCCTTAGGTGACTTAGAGGGTGCAACACGCGACGGTGTGCTAGAAATGTGCCCTACTCGACGGCAAGCTACAGATCCCAAGAGCGCCCAGGTAACGGGATTACCTGTAGCTGTGTCATCTCTTCGTGACTACTGTGTTATTCTAGTTATTAACCTTAATCTATTTTAGTAGGTGCTCCTGACCATGGTACTCAGGAGTCCCATCCTAGACATGATGCAAGACAGAACAAGTGGATTTAACAAGCAAGCAAGAAGAACTATCCACGGTGTCAAGGCAAGTCAAGTTAAGTTATCAAGATAAATCATGTCAGGGTACTTGTCAGGAGTGCGCCATGACGGGCCACTATCATGTCAGGTTGGTCATGTCAGGAGTGCACCACTACGGGTCACTGACGTGTTATGCAAGGGGTCAGGGGAGCAGCGTAGGTGAAAAGTCACGCACGCTTCAGAGAGCAGCGTAGGTAAAAAGTCACGCACGCTACAGAGAGCAGCGTAGGTGAAAAGTCACGCACGCTACAGGGAGCAGCGTAGGTGAAAAGTCACGCACGCTACAGGGAGCAGCGTAGGTGAAAAGTCACGCACGCTGAGAGAGCAGCGTAGGTGAAAAGTCACGCACGCTGAGAGAGCAGCGTAGGTGAAAAGTCACGCACGCTAAGAGAGCAGCGTAGGTGAAAAGTCACGCACGCTACAGGGAGCAACGTAGGTGAAAAGTCACGCACACTCAAGGAGACACGCTTCCAACAGGAAGCGTACTCAAGCCTGCGTACGCAGCGCTAAAGAGCGCGCGTAGCTCAGGGTGCGTAAGCTAAATAGCTCTGCACACTGCTCACTGTCTTCTCCAAACAGCAAGAACACCATGGCTGAACCCAAGCTTCAAAATTCATAACTTGGCCATCCGAACTCCAAATCCAGATTTCTAAAGTTCCAACTTGGGTAGTATTGAATGCTCTTCCACATGGAAACATCAAAAACCCATAAAATCCAACTAAAACAGATCAAACCATGTAAAAATCCAAAAATAGGAAAACTTAGATCTAGAGCAATGGAGACTCCAATTCACAAAACACCAAGTTCTAATGTTGGTCACCATGTCCTATTCTAGCAAATGAACTAAGAAAATAGGGCTCTCATGAAGTGGCAAGGTGCACTTGCCTAGGGTTGGGAGAGTTGTGTAAAGAAAGGAGAAGAAGAAGAAGAAGGAAATAAATGGTGGTTATGAGGAGAGAGAAAATATTGGTGGAGTTATAAAGAGGGTGAGTTGTGGTGGGTTGAGGGTGTAGCATAGGGCTAGGGTGACCCAATACTCATAAACCAAACCAACCGAACCAACCCAATAAAATCGAGCCATGCCAAAACCAAAATACGAGAAATACCGAAATTCCACAAGTTGAGAAAAAAAAATACATGCCAAAATCCAGATACGAGTATAAATACAAAATACTGGAAATACGGGAAATGAGGGTGACAAGTGTTCAGAAGTAGAACTGAATGTATCACGACGGTATCAGTTAACAGTGAAATTTAACCCAATTCGAAACCAATTTCCATCCAACCTTTAAACTAACATGTAAACCTAATCTATCATAGGTAATTAGACATGTTAGGATCTAGATTAGCAAATAATAACATGATTTAAAGCATTAAAAATTGGAATAAATACACAGAACAAACCACAGCACGTACACGCACAGTGTACTACTCGTGCACACGTGATACCGTGTCCGACACGACACGAGAGTTCATGAAACTCTTGGAATCTCGGGTCAGTCAGTGTCCCAATATGTGTGTCCAAAATCACATGTCAAAGTGGCGTGTCCTGCTCGCAAACAGCCCCGAGCATCAGGACAGCTACAGTGCCCGTGCGTGCGCGTGTGCACCCGCGTGTTCGTGTGTCCGTGGCGACACGACACGACACCAATAGCGACTCAGAGCAATGAAAAACCATAAGCAAACATGAAACCTAACTTCCTATTCAGAAACATCCCTGAAATCAGATCGAAATGCCCTTTGGGGCATTTCATCAAACACCTAATTACATGGACTGATACGTGTCCGTTACGGACACGTATCGGACTCAAAACCTAGGGTTAGCTATACCTACTGCTAGGGTAGGCCCAGGGCTTCCTAGATATGCAATAAAATCAATATTTCATGGTGTAGATTTGAATTTACCTATGGGTGTGCAAAGGCTCAAAAAGCTCCAAATGAGAGTGGATCCTCAAGCTTTCAAAACTCTCCCAAATTGTTTCTCCCCTGAAATTTCTCAATACCAACAACAAATAGAGTAAATTTAGGACCTATTGCAATTGGTTTGGGTGGAAAAGGAATTGAAATGAAATTTTTAGGAATTAATAAAGATGGAGACTTACCTCTTTCTAAAACTTGCAAATATTCCTAATGGAGGCTAGCCCTAATTTCTAGGAGCATTAAATAGGGGAGGGAATGACCTAAGTGGCCGGCCAAGGCTGTAGGGCTAGGGTTAGGTCTCCACTAGTGTTGGGTTGGGCCTCTAAGGCTTAAGTCACAAGTCATGACTTGTGAAACCACAAGCCATTTTCTATTCAAATCAAATCCTAATTCCTTGTAATAAATTCTAATGAGTTAAATGTCACTAACTTAGGTCAAGCTAGGGTTCCATAACCTAACCAAATAGTCATGACCTAGGTTAGCCTCTAGGACAGTCTCCTAAGTCAACACTAGTCAAGGTCAAATATAGCACCAAACAAAAATACTAAAAAATTACTAAAAATTCTAATAATTATAACTAATACTAAATAATCCCAAAATAATTCCAAAATTTTAAAAATGACCAAAATACCCTCAAGCTAGAAATGTGGTAGTGACAAATCTACCCCCTTAAAATAATTTCGTCCTCGAAACTAAAGGCGAAACTAACTGCTGAGAAGGATAGAAAAGTATACCTCAAGGTCCAAAATGATAGGGGTACCGCTCGCGCATCTCATCCTCCCGCTCCTAGGTAGACTCTTCTGGAGAATGATGCCTCCATACGACGCATACCAAGGGTATCACCTGGTTCCTTAGAACTTTCTTCCGGCGATCCAGAATCTCCACAGGCTGCTCTGGATAACTGAGATTAGGTCCAACCTCAATCTCCGAATGATCGAGCACATGGCTTGGGTCAGCCACGTACCGTCTCAACTGTGATACGTGGAATACGTTATGAACTCCCACTAGTGCAGGTGGCAAGTCTAGCCTGTATGCCACATCACCGACTCTTCCGCTGATAACGAAAGGGCCGATGAAGCATGGGCTAAGCTTTCCACCTCCACCAAAACGTATCGTACCACGAGTCGGAGATATCCGCAGAAAAACTATGTCTCCAACCTAATCACAAGCAAGGTCTCAAGTTACTAAAAATCAAACACGATCAATCAAACAAAACAAAATACAACCTACTTCTAATCCTATCTCTAAATTTGTACCTCAAACTCCAACGGCCTCCGGTGGCTATCGGCCCAGTACCGATGTGTGTCCTGCGCCACGCGAAGTCTGTCCCTGATGAGCTTCACATTCTCGACTGCGTCAACAACCATCTCTGGGTCCAGTAAAGCTTGCTCTTCAATATCATCCCAAGATAAGGGTGTACGACACCTACGCCCGTACAGGGCCTTAAAAGGTGACATCTCAATGCTGGCCTGATAACTATTGTTGTAAGCAAACTCTACCAAATGTAGATGATCCTTCCAGGAACCTCCAAAATCCAGGACGCACGTCCGTAGCATGTCCTCAAGTGTCTGAATAGTCCTCTCTGACTGTCCGTCCGTCTGGGGGTGGTATGCAGTACTAAACTTGAGCTAAGTGCCCAAACTAGTCAGCAGACTCCTCCAAAAATGGAAAGTAAAGCGACTATCCCGATCTGAGATAATGCTGACGGGAACTCCGTAAATTCTGACTATCTGTCGCATGTATAACTCCGTAAGCCTCTCTGTAGACGTACCCACCTTGAATGGCAAGAAGTGGGCCGATTTGGTCAACCTGTCAACGATTACCCAAACTGCGTCTTTTCCTCCTGGTGTACACGGCAACCCAGTTACAAAATCCATGGTGATATGTTCTCACTTCCACTCTGGAATGGGCAACGACTGCAATAATCCTTCCGGCCTACCTCTCTGCCTTGACCTGCTAACAGACCAAGCATCTAGCTACGAAGCGAGCTACCTCCCGCTTCATCCCGTACCACCAGACATGCTCTTGCAGATCCCGATATATCTTGTTGGCACCAGGATATATAGAGTACTGCGATCTGTGAGCCTTCTGCATGATCTGCTCCCTGAGCTCTCCGCTAGGCATATATAACCTGGAACCGTACCTCAAGGCACTATCCTCTGCAAGTGAGAACTCGCCATCCACCAACCCTGCACGAACCTGCTCTCGGATACACCGCAGAGCCACATCCTCGAACTGTGTCGTCTTGATCCTCTACATCAAGTCCGACTGTATCTGAAGGCCCCATAACTGCATCTGCACTCCGGGCATAATCACCTCAATCCCAAGGCTCTCCAAGTCTGCAAGTAAGTGTCGATCCATAGTCAAACACATGGCTGTTGGATACCTACTCAAGGCATCGACAACCACGTTGGCCTTCCCTGGGTGATACTGAAGTGAGATGTCAAAGTCCTTCATCAACTCTAGCCATCTGTGCTGCCTCATGTTGAGCTCTTTCTGTGTAAACACATACTTCAAGCTCTTGTGATCTGTAAAAATCTCCACCCTCTCGCCATACAGATAGTGCTTCCACAACTTCAGAGCAAAAATCACCGCTGCCAGCTCCAGGTCATGGATAGGGTAGTTCTCGTCATGGGGACGTAATTGCCTGGAAGCATAGGTAATTACCTTCCCATGCTGCTGCAAGACACAACCCAGCCCCTTCCCTGAAGCATCACTATAAATAGTGAATCCATCTGATCCTGAAGGCAATGTCAGAATCAGAGCTGTTGTAAGTCGCTTCTTCAACTCATCAAAAGCTGCTTGACACACCTCTGACCAAACAAACTCAGTATCCTTCCGGGTCAACCGAGTCAACGGCTCTGCAACTCGGGAGAAATCCTGCACAAATCTCCTATAATATCCTGCAAGCTCCAGGAAACTCCTGATCTCTGCCACTGAAGTCGGCGCTGCCCAAGCCTCAACTGATGTGATCTTCTTCGAGTCCACTGAGATACCATCTCCAGTCACCACATGACCCAAGAAGTCAACTCTATCTAGGAAGAACTCGCACTTTGAGAGCTTGCCGTACAATCTCTCCTTTTTGAGTGTCTCCAAAACCACTCTCAAGTGCTCCTCGTGCTCTTCCTCTGTCTTCGAATACACCAGGATATCATCAATGAACACCACCACGAACTTGTCCAAGTACTGGTGGAACACCTTGTTCATTATGTTCATAAACACTGCTGGTGCATTGGTCAGCCCAAACGACATAACCAAAAACTCAAACTGCCCGTACCGCGTCCTGAAAGTGGTCTTGGGAATATCCTCCCTCTTCACCTTCACTTGGCGATAACCTGACCTCAAATCAATCTTGGAGAACACCCGAGCTCCGCTCAACTGATCAAAGAGACATCAATCCGCGGCAGTGGGTATCTGTTCTTGATCGTCAGGTTGTTAAGTGCCCTGTAGTCGATACACATCCGTACCGACCCATCCTTCTTGGGTACGAAGAGTACCGGTGCACCCCAAGGTGAAGAACTCGATCGGATGAAGCCCATGTCCTGCAGCTCATCCACCTGCTTCTTCAGCTCCACCAATTCACTATTGTTCATTCGATAGACATGCTGAAAAATCGGTTCCACGTCAGGAACCAAGTTTATCGAGAACTCTACATCCCTGTCCGGTGGAAGCCCTGGCAACTCCTCTAGAAATATGTCCATAAACTCTGCGATCAAGGGATGCGGAGCCACCTGCTCCTCAACTGAAGCTCCACAGAAGACTCCACTGTCCTGCTCTACTTGCCGCCGAGTGTACACAAACTCTGGCTCTTCTGGCGCCCCAAACAAAACTCTATCCCCTCGGCAATCAATACGGGCGTAGTGTCTACTCAGCAAGTCCGTACCTAATACAATATCGTAGTTCGGTAGTGGCATGACGAATAAACTCACTCCCAACTCTCGGTCTCCCAATATTACGCTCTGTCCTCTGTAAACATCACTCACGAGGATGACTCCACCCCCAGTCGTGATCTTGCAGGTCCTAGGCAATGGTTCCCAAACTAGACTGTGTCTAATAGCATACGATACTGACATAAAGCTGTGGGAAGCCCCGAAATAAAAGAGTGCAAATGCTGGAATGGAGTCGAGAAGAACCGAACCTGCTATCAGCTCCCCTACGGCCTCTGCATCCTCAGCCGCCATGGTGAAAGCTCGCCCCTGCTGTCCACCTCGTGCCTACTTCTGGTGCTGCTGGAACCTCTGCTGCTGGGTCTGGAGTGCCCCCTCAGCTGGCCTGTCGGAGCCTTGGCTCCACCGTCCTGAGCTCCACGTCCAAAAGCCCCAGGGTAATCCCTCAACTGGTGATCTTCCGCACCACAAAGTAGGCACTTGCCTATCTTCTTCCTGCACTCATGGATCATATGCCCCGGCTTCTTGCAGAAGGCATAAACTACTACCTGCTACTGACGGGGTGCCTGCTGCCCCCTTTGCTGCTGGTGCTGCACCTGCTGAAAAGGTGCCCGACCCTGCTGCTGATACTGCTGAACTGGCCTCTGCTGCTGAAAGTGCTGCTGGATGTGGGGCTTCTTGGCCTGCCCCTGACTGCTGCTGCCACCCTGGAAGTCGCGAACCCTCTTCTGCCTCAACTCTAGGTCATCTTCCGCCGCCATAGCCCCAGAAAATATCTCTACAAAAGTGGCATTCTGGTCGCTCTTAGTCAGCAACCGAACCTCTCTAATCAAGCCTCGGCGAAACTTTCTCCCCTTCGTCTTCTCAGTCAAATCATCTATAAAGCGGGCCAGTCTACAAAACTCTTCAGCATACTCAGCTACCGTCTGGTTCCCCTGAACCAGGCCCTCGAACTGTGCCTCGATACCTTCCAAGGCTACATCAGAAAAGAACTGCTCCTTAAACAGCTCCTTGAACTGGGCCCAAGTCTGGCCCTCAACTCCCACCATGGGATCTGTCTGATACCACGCACGGGCTAAGTCCTGCATCTGACTGTCCGCCGCCTCGATCTGGAGTCGAGATGGTATCTCTGCCAATCGAAAGATCTCCTCGATATGCTCTATCCAGTCATCTGCATAGTGGATGCCCTCCGTGCCCAAGAACTCCCGAGGGTGCATCTTCTGAAAGTCCTGTATGTCCTTCTCCCTCCGACGGGGCTGCTGCTGGGTCTCCTGAGCAGTAATCATCTTGACTGTAGTGCGAACCAGCTGGTGTGCCTCATCAATCTCCTGATGGAAATCTGCAGTCTACCTCGTCTGTTACTGCTGGTGGGACTCCAGAATCCTCTCTACGAAGGAGAAGAGATGTGCAGCGTCTACCATCCTTGTAGGCGGAGGCTGCTGCAGTGGAAGGATCTCAGGAATCACAATGCTCAGCCTCCTGACTGGTGGAGGTGCTCCTCCAAAAGCTGCAGAGACACCGACTCCTGAGGGATGCACTGGCCCTGTGGCACCGGGAGCTGGCTGCTGCTGAGGTCGAGAGGTACTAGACCCCTCTCCAGCATCTCCCAGTCCAGGGCGATACGATCTCGTCTCAATCTTCCTGGATACACAGATCAAATAAGAAATAATTACTGAGAATGAGTCAAAATATCAAAGGAGGACAGTTTAAAATTCTAAGGAAGACAATAAGCAGCAAAAGTAGATATACGGAATCTGATAAGGAGTTTTTCCTAGTGTGATTGAGTACCTTCAAAAATATACTAATTCCTACTGCAGGCTGCAGCGATATTCTAGTTCGAATACCACCACATTTCTAACCTAGACCTGCATGGGCCACCACTAAAAACGTGTCACGACCCGCACCCTAGAGTAAGGGTACGAGACGTGGGTACCTCAAGCCTACGCCGCAGTGTCGACGGTAGAACGCTGTCCTAGGTCACAACATCTAACAGTTAAAGTAATAAATAGTTATACTCCCCGAATGGGGGTGACATAACAGAATATATCTCAATCACAACTAAGGTAGAACACGATAAGATAGAATGATATAAAAGATGCAAGATCCAAATCTACAGGAAATACAAATAAAAAGAAAGCTAAGGGTCTATGATAAACTCTACTAACATCCAGAAATAATACAGATCCAAATATATACAACTCAATCTCCAATACTATGAAATAAGATAAAGACATCTATAGAGCAACAGTCTCTACTGCTAAGGGATCCGACTGGAAGTCCGGATCGCAAGTGTCCTCTAATGTTGTCCCATAGAAAGTATCTAAGCAGGCTTCCTCCTCGTCCTCTGTAAAATTTTCAACAGGTCCAATCAGGATGGAAACGAGCACATATCGCTCAAACAGTTCATAGCAGGTAAGGAGTATAAATCATGCAATGGAGTAAAATACAGGAAATGCTGAAAAGGAAGTACGAAAAAACATGAGATATTTTGTAACATAAAGTAAATACATGATAAGTAAAGACTGTAAGTGGCTAAGTGATTTAGAGTACAATATGGTTATGTAAACGGCTTAGGAGCACATGAATACAACTAAGAAGCACATGAATACCTACTGGGGATAATGATCACATAACCAATTCTACTCACCCCGCCCCAATCAATACACAAGGATCCATTCAAGTTACGTTATTGGCACATGAATACAGCTAAAGATACGTGAACTCATGTAATGTGTAGTACATGAGGCATATGATAGTATATGAAGGCACATGAGAACATGTAAATACATGAACTAGTACGGGTATAAGGAGTACCTAATGCACATGATAAAGTACATGAACATGAAATACCCGATGCACCCGTAGAGGGATAACATCTCAGAAAAGGATCTATATAGTACTAATCCGTGAAGATACGTGTCAGCATCAAGTAGAGTAATCTAGAGCAAGAATATAGTCCAGACAGGTATGAAAAGATCAGAGAATGTACTCTCCTGCTATCTGAATGTCCAAGATAAAAGTATTGTTCGAGGAGTGGTATCTGACTCCTATTTAGAACAGTACAAGTCACACAAGTCCAGAATGGTAATATGATGCACTACAATACATTCTACATGAATCTAGGTCAATCTAGGCCAAAGTCAACTCTTGGTCAACTCTGGTCAATCCCTAGAAGTCAAACTAGGTCAACTAGGTCAAACCTAAGTCAAACAAGTCTATACTAGTCTAACTAGTCTATTCTAGGTCTAATCAAGGCTGCACAAGTCTAACTAGACTCTATACTGACACACAGATACACCCATAGGCTAAGAGCCTAGGCTATAGGCTATTAGGCAATATCATGCCTAAAACCATACCATAAATCACATACACAAGTCAAAATATATCTAATATATAATACACTCTAATATAGAAATACATATATTGATATATTATATAATATAACTTAGTAACATACATTAGCATATAGGCTACCTATGATATATCACACATTTCATATATATATATATATATATATATATATATATATATATACCTTCACATATATATAGAAATAGGAAGACACATGTGCTCATGTGTCAAGTGTGTATGTGTGTGGAAATACAAGAGACATGTGTGTGAAAGAGTGAGAGTGTCAAGAGAGTGAGTGATACATAGGTATGAACTTGTGTGTGTGTGATACATGGCATGAGGGTGTGTGTGTATATGAAATCTGAAAACCATGGATGATATATAGTGTTCCTGTGTGTGTATCATGTAGGAATACTGAGGGTAAAACAGTGTGGCATTAGGGTGTGTGTGAGTGTGTGATATGGCATGAGGCTGTGATTGCAGAAAAACAGGGAATGAAGGGTGTGAGGGTGATACATTAGAGTGTGTGTTAGTGATACAGAAATTAGTGGCATGGCAATGTGAAGTCTGAAAAATAACAGTGAGGGTATATATTGATACTTGTGTGAGTGTAACAAGAGAACAGGAAAATAGTACATTGCAAGGCTGAGAACAGTGTATGTATATATGTGTGTGCAAAAGGAATAGAAAACAGGAAATAACAGGAACAACTTGGTGATAACTATAATACATTTCAGTTAAGAGGGATGAGCCAAAACTCAGGCCATAAGCTATCAGTCCAGGTTACAGTTCAAATGGTTTTAATCTCAGGTTTAGGGATACCATTTCAGTCTACAGTTCATTAAGAAGAACAAGATCTCAGGTTATAGGCTGGCAATACAGTATATTAAGAAGGAAATAACATTCAATTCAACTAGGTACCCAATGTACAACTCAGTTCATTTCAGTTCAACATACAACTCAGGTAAAATAGGGAGGAACCAAACTCAGTTAACCGTATTTCGAAAAGGAAAGGAAATCAGTATTTTAAGGAATGAATGAACATTCAATTTAACTTACAGGAAAGAAGGAACTAAATCTCAGTTAAGGTAATGAAACAAAACATTCATTCAAAATTTAGTTTGAAGAAGGGAATGGAAACCAATTCCAGTTTCCAGCATTTCCAAAACTCAACACCAAGTCCAAATCCTCATTCTCAAACCATAAAGCCCATTTTTGAATGAAATACTACATTAACATATACTAGCAATATGTGGGGACATTTAATCAGTGAAAAACAACATCAATAGGAATAGAATTAAAGTGTTCAGAAGTGGAACTGAATGTATCAGGACAGTATCAGTTAACAGTGAAATTTAACCCCATTCGAAACCAATTTCCATCCAACCTTTAAACTAACATGTAAACCTAATCTATCATAGGTAATTAGACATGTTTGGATCTAGATTAGCAAATAATAACATGATTTAAAGCATTAAAAACTGGAATAAATACACAAAACAAACCACAGCACGTACACGCACAGTGCACTACTTGTGCACGCGTGATACCGTGTCCGACATGACACAAGAGTTCGTGAAACTCTGGGAATCTTGTGTCAGTCAGTGTCCTAACACGTGTGTCCAAAATCACGTGTCAAAGTGGCGTGTCCTGCTCGTAAACAGCCCCGAGCATCAGGACAGCTACAGTGTCCACGCGCGCGTGTGGACCCACGTATTCGTGTGTCCGCGGCAACACGACACGACACCAATAGTGACTCAGAGCAATGGAAAACCATAAGCAAACACAAAACCTAACTTCCTATTCAGAAACATCCCTGAAATTAGATCGAAATGCCCTTTGGGGCATTTCATCAAACACCTAATTACATGGACTGATACGTGTCCGATACGTACACGTATCAGACTCGAAACCTAGGGTTAGCTATACCTACAGCTAGGGTAGGCCTAGGGCTTCCTAGATATGCAATAAAATCAACATTTCATGGTGTAGATTTGAATTTACCTATGGTTGTGCAAAGGCTCAAAAAGTCCCAAATGAGAGTGGATCCTCAAGCTTCCAAAACTCCCAAATTGTTTCTCCCCTAAAATTTCTCAATACCAACAAAAAAATAGAGTAAATTTAGGACCTATTGCAATTGGTTTGGGTGGAAAAGGAATTGAAATAAAATTTCTAGGAATTAATGAAGATGGAGACTTACCTCTTTCTAAAACTTGCAAATATTCCTAATAGAGGCTAGCCCTAATTTCTAGGAGCATTAAATAGGGGAGGGAATGACCTAAGTGGCCGTCCAAGGCTGTTGGGCTAGGATTAGGGCTCCACTAGTGTTGGGTTGGGCCTCTAAGGCTTAAGTCAGAAGTCATGACTTGTGAAACCACAAGCCATTTTCTATTCAAATCAAATCCTAATTCCTCCTAATAAATTCTAATGAGTTAAATGTCACTAACTTAGGACAAGCTAGGGTTCCATAACCTAACCAAATAGTCATGACCTAGGTTAGCCTTTAGGACAGTCTCCTAAGTCAACACTAGTCAAGGTCAAATATAGCACCAAACAAAAATACTAAAAAATCACTGAAAATTCTAATAATTATAACTAATGCCAAATAATCCCAAAATAATTACAAAATTTTTAAAATGACCAAAATACCCTCAAGCTAGAAATGTGGTCGTGATACAAATTCTCCGTGTGAGGTCCACTGATAGTATTCGGCATGAAACCTCTCGAATACAAATGATATGTCATGTCCACTTCTGGATGATATTTTAAGTTACGACATCTCACACATGGACACTTAATTTTGGTACAGTCCATGTACTGAGGGAACGCCTTGGCGAACTACAAAAATTGCTTTACCCCTATGTAAATTCATCCTGCACACCGCACATGTCATCAGGATGACGATTGTACATCCACAAATGATGCCGTAGATAGTAATTTATATCCATTTGAAGATAATTCTACAAAGATAGATACATGTTATTCGAGTATATTATCCAAATAGATGTATAGATCCATGAGTATTAAATGAGTGTTGTCACGTATTCAATGTCAGCCCTTCTCTTTAAAAAAATTACTTCTACAAGCCTTTTGAGGCAGTTAGAGTTATACAGAATTTCAAAAAATACTAAAAAAAGCCAAATATTATAAAAAAAATTCTCTAGGATTTTTTTATTATTTATTTAATTTTTTACTCCATTCATTCTTTATCTTTTTTTTCTATTTTTCTGAAATCTGTAGAACTCTAACAGCCTTAAAAGGCTTACAGATGTAAATTTACTTGTTAGAGAAGGGTTGACATGGACACTTGACTTCGGACTGACATGAACACATACCTATGTATCTAAGATACATAGCTAGCACTTACCTATATATCACCTTAACTCTAGGTATTTGTGTATCATGTGGATATCATGTACCATGGTATAAAATATCACATTGATATTCTCGTGTATCTTGATACTATGATACAACTAGCACTTACGTACATACCTAGTATCTTGACTCATGTCTTGATACAATACCAATCATACCTACTTTTATAATTGTATATTTCTATACCCTTATATATGTATCTATCTATATATATTATTAACCCTAACTAGCTCACTCATCCCTCACTCAAAAATATACACATACATACCTCTCACTTGGACACTCTCATACACTTAACTGTATTCTGATCCCCTTTTAAGATCTTTCAAGTAGTGGTCTAACGATTTATAGTCCGAGAACTATGATACTTGGTTATTAATAGGGTAATTTCAGGAAAATTTCTACCGACACTAGGAATCTAGATTTAATATGGTCCCTAGGATTTAGTTTCCATCTAAATTCCCTAAAAATGCCAATTCTAAATTTCCTAAAAATGAATTCATATACCTAATTTCAATTCTAAATTTTCCAATCAAAGAATTCACACACGTACACATTTCATAACGTGAGTGTCGTGTCAATATCTGTGTTGGCATTTTTTGTCGTATCAGTATTTGTGTCAGCGTGTGTCGGATCACATATATATACATATTATACGACGTGTCTGTATATGTGTCAGTGCATGTGTCAGCATATGTGTGTGTCGTGTCAGTACGATTGTGTCAGTATGTCTATGTAGTATCAAGAAAGAAAGATATGGTGTGCCTGTGTCAGCTTGTGTGTGTGTCATGTCTATATGTCTGTGTCAATGTGTTTATGTCGTGTCAGAAAAAGGGAGAGAGTTTTAGGGTTACCTGCCTCGGGTCGGGATCACCGGAACAGGGGGCAAGGGGATGTCGGCAGAGGAGGACTGGAGTAGCGTCGGAGAAGAGGTCGGCGGGGGAGGACTAGAGAAGCGTCGGAGGGGAGGGTGGTCGTCGAAGGGAGGGGGTCGCCGGGGGAGGGGGTCACAGGAGATGAGAGGGAGAGGGAGGGGGAGAGGGGAGAGAAATTTTGGGCAGAGTGAGAGAATAAAATTTTTGGAGGAAAATAATAAAAATTCGATCTGCCAGCAACCCTATATGAAATAATTTAGCGACGTCCGTAAAAAACATCGCTAAATGTCACTGTCTACTAATATACTGGCAACATTATAGTGGAGGAGTCACTAAACATTGATGCCTAAAACAAAACAGCGATGTTCTTCGACTAAACCACAAAGTTTGCTTTCCAAATCATAAAGCATGTCACAAACTGTCACTGAAAGTCTCTAATAGTGACGTTCAGCGATGTCCACATGATTTGTCACTGAATACAACAAAATTAGCGATGTTTTTAACCAGCGTCACTAATCTCATTGCCAATATAACTTATTTTGGTAGTGTCGCCTGTGACTTGGGTCTTCCCTTCCTATAGGAAGCCACCAGAGCCGACTCCTATGACGATTCTACTTGCTTGCGTCGGACCTCCTCATTTAACAAGATACATTTGAATGCATCCATCGTGACAACTTCATCAAGCGCAGAGTTGCTCACCGACACCACCAACGTCTTTCAGCTTTCTGGCAGAGAACTCAAGAGCAATAAGGCCTGAAGTTCATCATCAATCACCATATTTATTGCAGACAGCTGATTAATGACACCCTGAACCTCATTCAGATGTTGTGCCACCGAGGCACTCTTCGTGTACTTCGAGTTGACGAGTTTACGAATAAGAAATGTCTTGTTGCTAGCCGTCTTCCTTTCATACAGCGATTGCAGCTTCTTCCATAATGCTTTTGTCGAACTCTCCATGGACACGTGGTGAAATATCTAGTCATCCAGCCATTGGCGGATGAATCCAACAGCCTTTTGATCCAGTCGTTTCCAGTCTTCAATAGCTTTATCCGATAGTTTTGCGTTGTCGCCCTGCAATGGACTATACAAATCTTTGCACCAGAGTAGATACTTTATTATTGGCTTCCAAATTGTCCAGTTCTCCTGTGAGGATGATCATACGAGTGTCATCTGCTCCATAGACATGGTTGCCAGAACCCCCAAAGCTCTGATACCAATTGTTGGGTATCAGACCCGAATGAACCTCGCTCTGATACGAAGTGTTGGACATCAGACTTGAACGAACCTCGCTCTGATACCAATTGTTGGGTTCATGCGAAAGTATTTACCAACCCATCCGATCAAACCAACCCCCGTCTAACAGACACCAAGCACGAGATAAAGATAAGTATATGACGGTGACGTATGCCACCTGGACAAATCTTAACATTTAATAGTGTCACGACCCGTACGCTAGAGTAAGGGTACGAGATGTGGGTACGTCCAGCCTACGCCGAAGTGTCGGCGGTAGAACGCTGTCCTAGGTCACAACATCTAACAATATAAATTCTAAATAGTTTATACTCCCCGAATGGGGGTGATGATAAAAGTAAACCCAATCACAACTAAGGAAGAAAAAGCATGATATGATATAGAACTCAAGGAAATACAGATGATAAAAATAGTAGATAGAAAGTTAAATGGAACTGCTGAAATGGAAGGAAATCCCAAGTACAATCAGAGAGTCTAAGTATCTAATACATCATCCTAGATCCCAAGTATCAATAAGTACAATCATCCATAGAGTAAAGTAAATCAGCATCCTAGTCTAGAAGAGTGTCATCCATAGCTATAGGGTCCGGCTGCTGGTCCAAGTCACAGCTGTCATCTAAAGTAGCCCCGTAATAGGTAGGGCAGCCAACCTCATCCTCATCCTCTGTAATATTTCAACAGCTCCAGTCAGGACAGGAGCGAGCATAATACATCTCAACAAGTCATAACAGGAAAAGAAAATATAATCATGCTAGAGAATAAAATACAGGAACTGAAAAATAGCATAATATAGGAGAGAGACTGTAAGTAAATATCTATGATATATATAAAGAGAGACAGTGCTAGTGATTCAGAGTACTGCATAAACATGTGAATGGCTAAGGACTGATTCATGATTACACTACAGAAAATTGATTCATGATTACACTACTTGGATTTATTCACATGTTCATTTATACTCCCCCATCCCTAATCAATACACAAGGATCCATTAAAGTTACGTTAAGATTCATGATTATACTACGTTGCCCAAAAAGGGTGATTCATGAATTGATTAGTGAAGGCTCGGTGATCATGAGGGTATATGAGTCACTAGCTGATTCCCGAAGATTCATGATAATAGATGTAATTTTCCTATTTTGAAATACGTATTTGACCGTATTATTGTATTTCAAGGATTTTAAAATTTGGGTATTGTTAAAATTTTGGTTGAAATTATTGGAGGTGAATTTTATTGTATTATTATTATAATTTGTTGTTCCTAATTTACCCCTCCCAAAATATCTAAACCCAAACCCCTACCTAACACCCCCCTCTCTCTCTCTCTCTCCACTCATTCACTCACCCTCTCACCTCTCTCTCCCGAAATCTCTTTCTCTCACCTCCCTCTCTCTGTATGCTGGAGAAACCCCTCCCCCAAAATTCCTCTCTCAGCCCTCTCACTCTCTCCCCGAGCTCCCTCTCTCTCTCCTCTCCTGCACTTCCCCGCCCCCTTCAAGGCCACCACCTCGTCTTCCTTCTTCCGATCGCCTCCCTGGCCGCACCCCTCCGCTGTCACCGCCATCAGCCACCGTCGCCTTCACCACCACTTCCATCACCCACCTCCACCACCATCATCATCGTCGTCACCATCTTCTCCACCGCTACTGCTGGCTCCATCATCTCCCCCTCGTCCTTCTCCTCCCCGGCCCGATCTCTGGCGACCAGCCCCCGTGGCCGCCATCCACAGCCACCGGCGCCACCACCGTCTCCTTCTCCTCCTCTCTCTCCTCCGCCGCAGCCGCAGCCACTGCTGCCGCTGCTGTCGTCTTTCGTCCCCGCCGGCGGCCGACCGATCTCGACCCGACTTGGCCGAGCTTACCCCGGTGAGCCGAGTGTCACCCCAGCTGCTCCTTTCCCTCTTTCCTTTTGTCCGACGAGCCGCCGTGCTCGGGGACAGCACCAGCCTCGAGCGGCGGGACGCCCTTAGGCCCCGTATTGCTCGAGCAGCGAGCCCCCTCGGCATGTGTGCCCTCGTTTCCCGTACACTTCGGGGCACGTGTACCTCGGTGTACGTGATCAGTTTCGATTTACGTCCACCTCGGTGTACGTGCCACTTTGACTTAGGTTGCCTTGGTATGTGTGCTGCCTTGGGGTACGAGCCTCTTGGGATACGTGCATCTCGTTATGTGTGCCCTCTTGGTTTTCGTGCACCTAGATCTACGTGTTGCCTTGGGCAGCGGGATGCTTCGAGCCCCGCGCTGCCTCAGACAATGTGCTACCTCGGTTGGTGTGCGATCTCGATCCTCGTGTCTCGGCCTTTGTGCCTACCTCGTGACCTGTGTTGTCTCGGTTTACGTACACGCACCGATTTGTATGTCGTATCGATTTGCGTGTCATAATGTATCTTGTGTTGCCTCGATTTACTTGCTCGCCTCGACTTGCGTGTCGCGTGATTCGTGGACCATTCTGATATTCATGATTTTCTCGATCTATGTGTACGTCTCGATTTACGTGCACGTGTTTCCCATTCATTTTGATATTCGAGTCATCTCGATTCTCGTGCGTGTCTCGATATACGTGTGCGTCTCGATTTGCGTGCCCGTATCGGTCCGCGTGCCTCGATTTTCGTACCCGATTCCTGTACTGCTTACGGGACCCGTACGGTATAGCCTCGTGCCATTCTTCATGATTTTGTCATTATTTTATTATTTAATTCCAATAATTGTTTATTGTGTGTTTTGAGGATCTCGATTGGCGTGCTAGCTTGGATCGCGACTGTCGAAGACTTGCTTACCTAGCTGAGCCCTCTAGGCAAGTATCCCTTGCTCATCGGTGGCTCTTTCCTTCTCTCCTGGATTTTATTATTTTTAATTTATTATAAAATTGTATAATCATGAGTAGTTTAGCGTAGCAGTAGAACTGCCATGATAACCTAGACTAGCTTGGTCCGATACTGGGATAGACCGTATCGGCCGACTCGGATGGGTCATCCACACCTCCAAGGACACGAGCACGACTCACTTGTATGGATTGTCCCCATGTGCCCCGTGTCCGACTCGCGGTCGGGTAACGGCTTTTGCTAACTTTACTTGTGGCGGTGATTGTGCTTGGGTTAGGGATTTATGGACATGTGTTGTGGTGCGCCCTGTGAGGCGGTTATTTTATTATTATGCATGTTGTCTTGGCGTCGAGTATGCATTGTAGTGCTGCTGGAGGCCGAGACATTAGTGGTCTCGGGTTCGATTGATTTTCCAGTACGCCTCGTAGCGCTGCTGGAGGCCGGGGCTTAGTGTTCTCGGCTATCGATTTGTTCTCAGTACGCATCGTAGTGCTGCTGGTAGCTGAGACTTAGTGTTCTCAGTCTGCGATTCTGCGATTCCGCGGCGGGTTGCGCCGAGTGGATTTTAGCCCCAATTCACTGGGAGCTCCTGTCCAGAATACAGAGGAGACTCTGCCGGATTCTTCCAAAATTCCCGATCGGGAATTTGGTTCAAAGGATTGGACAGAACCATTCCTTTGGTTTGCGGGACTAAACTCATGCATGTTCTTCTTGGTATACCATCCCTGATCCTATTGCCTGCTAGGTAGACTCCCGACTAAATTAGTCGCCTAGCATCTTAAACTGTCTTGTCCACCGGATTTTGTAAGGAGAGCGGTTCTACTCGGGTGAAGGTCTGCAACCCTGGTCCTTGTTTGCTTTAAGGGTTGTGGATCTGATCCAGAGTGGTTCACACAATCCTTGCCATCTTTCGACGGTGTTGTTTATTGTTGACCCATGTGTTGGGATTATGATGTGATTCGAGGATTGACTATGAGGGGATATGATATGGAGATAGTGATAATGGTAGACTAAGTGGATTCTTAGATAGTGTTGCTAGTTCTTTGATGATGTTCTAATTTGATCAGATATGTCTTCAAGGACTTTTTGGATTTTGGATACTGGTACGAGTGTCTCGCGGAACGAGGAGAATATCGAGGGTATTATTATATGATTTTTACTCGACTTCCCAAACGCCCAAAACCTGGTACCTTTGTGTATTCCGGTAGTTGGAGAACCTGGTTTGATTGCTGTGTCTTGGTAGTTGAGGGGCTTGTTTTCTAGTATCTTGTGATCATTGACTTGGAGGATTCTTGTGAGTCAGAGGGCCTAGCATTGTTAGGGGAATGAGCTTGGCATTTGGTGGTTGTCTTTATTGACGTGATATTCACTCCATCATAGATGGGAAACTCTTGCTAGATTGATCTGGTGGATGGACCGACTTGATAATTTGAGCTGTAGGTTCCCATGTGTACTTGAGAGACTATTATAGTGGAGATTTTGATCTTATAACCGACTTGATATCCATGTCACGATTTGGGCATGTGACTTCTTGTGACTGATAGGTTTGACCTTGTTTCTGGTATTACACGATGACCTGGCATGTATACTCTTGATTCTTGATAGTGGCCCGTGGTGGCACACTCCTGACTAGTACTCTCGACATGGCATATTTACTCTTGACCGCTGTTGCGACAGCCAATCCTGACTTACTAGGTATGACCTTGTCTTGACACCGTGGTTGATTTCCTTATTGTGCTTGTACAATCTACTTGTCTTGTCTTGCATCATGTCTAGGACGTGACTTCCTGGGTACCACAGCCAGGGACTCATACTAAATTGGATTTAGGCCATAGATTGATTGCATGCTAGGATACCCAGCAAGACTGGACAGCCGTCATCACCGTATAGCTTATTCGTACCTTATACGGTGTAGCTGGCCGTGTCGTTCCCGTATTCCAGAACTGGGGCGTTACAATAGAAGCATGAGATACATGATGTAAGTGAAACACACATGAGACAAAAGTATCTTATGCTTCCGAGAAGGATAACATCTCATGAAGGGATCCATATAGTACCAATCCGTGTTCCAACGTGTCAGCATCAAGTAAGATAGTCTAAAGCAGGAAATATAATCCTAAACATGATATGAAATGATCAGAGAATGTACTCGCCTGCTATCTGAATGTCCAAGGTGAATATACTGTCCGAGGGGTGGTGTCTGGCTCCTAATCAGAACAGCACAAGTCACAACAAGTCTAAAGTAATAAAATGAAGCTCTACTATGCATTCTACATGAGTCTAGGTCAAACTAGGTCAAAGTCAACTCTTGGTCAACCATGGTCAACCAAGAAGTCAAACCTAGGTCTAACAAGTCTAACTAGGCTTAACTAGTCTAACTGACACACCATAGGCTATAGGCCATGCCTATTAGCAAATCATAATTCATGACAACCTGACATTACCTATATTTAATACATGACACATGTATATATATTACACAACCATAATATATATATATACACATTACACATCTATATATATATCTATATACACATTTTATATGATACTAGTATATATTCTAATATAACCTATACACCCATTGTGTATATCTATACTAGATACCTATATATAATACACAACTTATATCATATATATATAGATACATATATTAAGTATACATTACGTATATACCAACATTACATATATACATATATTACATAGGAATAGGATACATAGAGAGGGATAGATAATAAAGAGTGAGTGAGAGAGAGAGAGGGGGCTGTCCATGTGTGACAGGACCCTGGTGTGTGTGTGTGTACATGATGAATGTGTGTGTGTGCTAGAGGGAAGACATATGTGTGTACTTGATGAACCTGTGTGTGACAGGATATGAGTGTGTGTGTGCCAGGATTCTGTGTACAGGAATCCAGTGTTGTGTGTATGTGTGGGTAGGCATGTGTGTGTGGGTGTGTAGTATGTGACAGTGAAAAATGGAAAAGAAACCAATTCTCAGGAAATGCCAATGACAGTGACAATGGAGAACATGCCCAGGTTTGTATCAACTCAGGTTTGGCAAGTTCAGTTAGCAAGAGGAAAGGAAACCAAATAGTATTCTCATATTTGTATATGTGTAGGACATGTATGCAGTGTGTATTAAGGAATGTAGGCAGTGTATAACAGTGTGCAGGAATGTGACTGAACATGTGTTCTCAGAAAATGTGACAGGTAATGCAATAAGTAGGAAACCCAATTCAGTTTCACAACAATGTGTGTATGTATACAATCTCATGCAGACTGAACATGTGACAGGAAGGAAGGAAATCAATTATTGAAACCTACACTAATTTTGGTTGCATGAACTCAGTTCTTTGAGTTCACAACATCAAGAATTTCATAGTTCTCTCCCAGGTTTTCATGTAAGTACAGATCAGTCAATTAATCAAGATTCAATTGAAAATAGGGAAACACTATTTAGGCTACATTCTCAGGAGAATCGCAACAAGGAAAAGTTTTCAGGAATTTTATTAATCTCAGGTTTTCTAAACAGTTAACAGGTTTACTCAGTGAATCTATTAACAGAAAATAAAACAGCTATCAACTAATCAATTACTCAGGTTTTCAAAGAGCTATGATTAGCATTCAAAACCCAAATGATACCCCCACATGAACCAACACATAATTCCTATATAACATGTATAAATAGGTGTAAGTTATCAAGAAATTGGGATTGAATCATTTTGGTTTGAAGGGAAAAAAATATATCAGTGAACACAGGCCTCACTGAAATTCGAACTCCCATCCATCATTATCCTACACAAGAATGATTTCTACAATCTAACCACGTATTCTAATGCACAGACATTAATCCATAACAATATACATGATATTAATCATTTAGGCAAATCGAATTAGGAAAAAAAAACAATGAACATAACACTGATACTTGGCAGTATCAGAAAAAATGGGGGATTCCTATTCGACTATGAAATCTCATCTAATAATTTATGAAAAGGGTTGGTAATTAATAACAACATTGTGTTTGTGTCCTACAATCAAATTCGTGTCCAGAAACCAGACACGGATATGTCCAAACCAAAACACACGCACACACGAGACTGCACGATCTCGGTTGGCCCGTGCACGTGACCGCACGCACACGACATGCCAAAAAGTGACACGAGACTTGGGGAGTGTCGTGTCAGACTCTGCCCCAAGCTCCACGTCCAATGGCACGCGCCCACGTGCCCTGTACGAGTTGCACGACCCTGCGGGTAGCAGGACAGTGCGCCCAGGCACGCGCGACCGTGTCCGCGAGTCCAATGTGACTCGAACACGACTCAAAACCACCCCAGTAAATCAAAATCGCGTAAGCGACATCAAAATGAGAATTTCCATTCAAACACAATTTGAAAACTCGAACAAAATGCCCTTTGTGGCATTTCGTCGAACACCTGCGCATGCCACTGATACGTGTCCGATACGGACACGTACAGGACACAAAAAATGAAAAATCCTATACCTACAGAACTAGGACACCTAGGGCTAGATGAATATGCAATTTAAACCTAGTTTTAATGGGTGGAATAGAATGTACCTATGGGTGTTCTTCAACACAAAAAGTCTCTTCCAAGGAGTTCTTCAAAGTCACCCAAAATCCCCAAATTGATGCAAATCTGAGATTTGACTCCACCATCAGCAAGAAAACATTGATTAGATCATAATGGAAGAAATCCCAATCAAAAAGGAGTCCTGTTGATTAAACTAGGAAGGAATTTAATGGAGGCTTACCTATTCCTTAAGAAAATGAAGAACAAATAAAGAAAGAGGCACAAATCCCCATAGAGACATTATATAGGCAAGGGGAGGTCTTGGCTGGTCATAATAGTTAGGGTTAGGGTTTTTAGGTTTCATCCTATGGCTGGGATTGAATCAAGGCTAATGGGTGGCCTAGAACAAAGGGTTCTATCCTAGTTTCTTGCAAATCACTTAACCATAACTAAACTTGACTTAACCCCTTAACCAAACCATCTAATTCTCAAAGTGGCTCACTAAGTTAGTTATGACCCATCAAGGTTATGTCCAATCTAGGTTAGGCTAACCAAAATCACAAGGCAATAATTATATTAGTATTTAAATCACATCATTCAATTAAATTATTTAAAATTCCTAATAATATATTTTAAATTCAAATAATTCAAAAATGACAAAAATACCCTCAAACTAGAAATGTGGTAGTGACAAATCTGCCCTCCTTAAAAGAATTTCATCCTCGAAATTGAAAGGCGAAATGCGAATGGTGAGAAGGATAGAAAGTATACCTCACGGTCCAAAAAGATATGGGTATCGCTCGCGCATCTCATCCTCCCGCTCCCTTGTAGACTCTCCTGGAGAATGATGCCTCCATGCGACGCGTACCAAAGGTATCACCTGGTTCCTCACAACCTTCTTCCGGCGATCCAGAATCTCCACAGGCTGCTCTGGATAACTGAGAGTAGGTCCGACCTCAATCTCCGAATGATCAAGCACATGGCTAGGGTCAGCCACGTACCGTCTCAACTGTGATACGTGGAATATGTTGTGGACCCCCACAAGTACAGGTGGCAAGTCTAGCCTGTAAGCCACGTCGCCGACTCTCCCGCTGATAACGAAAGGGCCGATGAAGCGCGGGCTAAGCTTCCCACCTCCACCAAAACATATCGTACCATGAGTCGGAGATATCCGTAGAAAAACCATATCTTCGACCTAAACACAAGCAAGGTATCAAATTAACTATGATAAACAAACATGATCAATAAAACACAAATAATCAAACCTAAACTAATCCTACTCTAATCTGTACCTCAAACTCCAAGGGCCTCGGTGGCTATCGGCCCAATGCCGATGTCTGTCCTGCGCCACGCGAAGTCTGTCCCTGATGAGCTTCACCTTCTCGGCTGTATCAACAACCATCTCTGGTCCCAGTAAAGCTCGCTCACCAACATCATCACAAGATAAGGGTGTACGGCACCAACGCCCGTACAGAGCCTCGAAAGGTGACAGCTCAATGCTGGCCTGGAAGCTGTTGTTGTAAGCAAACTCCACCAAATGAAGATGGTCCTCCCAGGAGCCTCAAAAGTCCAGAACGCACGTCCGCAGCATATCCTCAAGTGTATGAATAGTCCTCTCTGACTGTCCGTCCGTCTGGGGGTGGTATGCGGTACTAAACTTGAGCTGAGTGCCCAAGCTAGTCTGCAGACTCCTCCAGAAATAGAAAGTAAAGCGACTATCCCGATCTGAGATGATGCTGATCGGAACTCCATGAATTCCTGACTATCTGCCGAATATACATCTCCGTAAGCCTCTCTGTAGACGTACCCACCTTGAATGGAAAAAAAGTGGGCCGATTTGGTCAACCTGTCAACGATGACCCAAATCGCGTCTTTTCCTCCTGGTGTATACGGCAATCCTGATACGAAGTCCATAGTGATATGCTCCCATTTCCACTGGGAAATGGGCATCGGCTGCAATAATCCACCGGGCCTCTGCCTCTCCGTCTTGACCTGCTGACAGACCAAGTACCTAGCTACGAAGCGAGCCACCTTCCGCTTTATTCCGAACCACCAAACATGTTCCCTCAGATCCCGGTACATCTTGTTGGCACCAGGATGTATGGAGTACTGAGATCTATGGGCCTCCTATATAACTTGCTCCCTGAGCTCTCCGCTGGGCACACATAATCTGGAACCGTGCCTCAAGGCACCATCATCTGTAAGAGAAAACTCACCCTCCAGCAATCCTACTCGAACCTGCTCTCGGAGACACCGCAGAGCAATGTCCTCAAACTGTGCCGACTTGATCCTCTCCACCAAGTCCGACTGAATCTGCATCCCCCATAACTGAATCTGTACCCCGGGCACTGATCACCTCAATCCCATGGCTCTTTAAATCTGCAAGCAAGTGCCGATCTATAGTGATACACATGGCTGTCGGATACCTACTCAAGGCATCGACAACCACGTTGGCCTTTCCTGGGTAATACTAAAGTAGGATGTCAAAATCCTTCATCAACTCTAGCCATCTGCGCTGTCTCATGTTCAACTCCTTCTGAGTGAACACATACTTTAAGCTCTTGTGATCTGTAAAGATCTCCACCCTCTCCCCATACAGATAATGCTTCCACAACTTCAAAGCAGAAATCACCGCTGCCAGCTCCAGGTCAGTGGGTAGGGTAGTTCTTCTCATGGGGACGTAATTGCCTAGAAGCATAGGCAATCACCTTCCAATGATGCTGCAAGATGCAACCCAGCCCCTTTTCTGAAGTGTCACTATAAATAGTGAAATCACCTGATCCTGAAGGCAATATCAGAATCGGAGCTGTCGTAAGCCGCTTCTTCAATTCATCAAAAGCTGCCTGACACTCCTCTGACCAAACATACGCAGCATCCTTCCGGGTCAACCGTATCAACGGCTCTACAATCCGGGAGAAATCCTGCACAAATCTCCGATAATATCCTTCTATTCCAAGGAAACTCCTGATCTCTGCAACTGAAGTCGGCGCTACCCATGCCTCAACTGCTACAATCTTCTTGGGGTCAACTGAGATACCATCTCCAGTCACAACGTGCTCCAAAAAGTCCACCCGGTCCAAGAAAAACTCATACTTGGAGAGTTTTCCATAAAGCTGCTCCCTCCTGAGAATCTCCAGCACTATCCGCAGATGCTCCTCGTGCTCCTCCTCAGTCTTAGAATATATCAAGATGTCGTCTATGAACACCACCACAAACTGATCCAGATACTGGTGGAACACCTTGTTCATTAGGTTCATAAACACTGCTGGTGCATTGGTTAGCCCAAACGGCATAACCAAAAACTCAAACTGCCCGTACCGTGTCCTAAAAGTGGTCTTGGAAATATCATCCCCCTTCACCTTCACCTGGTGACATCCCGACCTCAGATCAATCTTGGAAAATACCCGAGCCCCGCTCAACTGATCAAAGAGATCATCGATCCGCGGCAGTGGGTATCTGTTCTTGATCGTGAGGTTGTTGAGTGCCCTGTAGTCAATACACGAACTGGGGATTCCTAGGACCCTTCCTTTGGTGTGCGTATTGATCGATAGAAAGTTAAACAAATCTAATACGTGTTCTAACCCTTCTTAGGCAGAAACTAGGGTTCACGAATTATACCTGCGGCGGAAAGGAGACAAGTAATTCCTAGCAATCTCGAGCAGGACGACCCCAAGATCTTCTGCACGTATTCCTTCCTCGAGTTGGACGTCGTGTGGGCGACGATCTCCTAACTTTTTCTTCTCCTTGGCAGCACTCTCTTTCTCTCCTTACGTGAATCACGAATTTAGAGAAAATTTTAGATTTCTGATCAGTAATCTGGCGGCCAGAGAATAGAGGATATATATAGGCTACGACAGGGACCATGAGGAGAAATTAGGGTTAGGCCTCCTAACGGATCTGAATATCCCGTGTTCAGCCCGAACACATAATCCAGGCCCATTAACAATAGCTCGGTCCACTAATGAGCTATTGTTGCACTACCTTCCTAATCCCAAATTATGTTTGTGGGCTCCTTTTATTATATGCTCAGTTTGGCTCCCCATGTTAAGATATCGTATGTCCGTCGATCAAATTAAGTTACTGACAACTATATTGATTCGACATCTTTTATCCTTAAGTAGTACCGCTCAACTTTATTTGTCATGTCGGATATAATCCACCTGCAGGGTTTACATGACAATACTTATGAGCTCCTTAAGAGGACATCATCAACTCGATGTATCGGGACATGGATTCCATTTATAATCAACAGCCCATCATACATACAATGTTATTATCCAATTCATAGAGGTTGTTGATCCATAATGAATCTCACTCTTTTATGAGTCAAAGTAATGCACGTTGCATATACATGTCCGTTATTATATCCGGATTAAGAGTACAAGCATCCATAATAACAAAGGTGTTTGTTCTCTTATGTAGTCAGTACAAAGAGAACAACCTCAAGTGGTCCTGTTTAATACACACAAAGTATACTAGTGTAAACCTATAGTCAAGATAGACTAATACCAGATTACACTACAACCTTTCCAATAGATTGTCCAAGTCCATCTAGGTTGTGAACTATTTATATACTCCATAGGAAACTGATAATATGATCTTCTGTGTGACACCACACACCATATTATCTACAATATAGAATATCAGACATTTGTATTAACACTTGCAACAAATACAATATGCAAACATTTGCCCATATGATTCTCATTCAAAATTTAAGGAAATAAGGTTACTACAAAAGTGATGCTTTTAGTATATAACCCTAACAATCTCCCACTTATACTCAAAGCATTACTTTTCAGTATACTGTTACAAATTTCCACTTATACTTAAAGCCATGCTGCTACACATCTGACTCCCATTCCCTCAATATGACTGTCAAAAGCCTTAGCTGGTAAGCTCTTTGTAAAGGGATCAGCTAGGTTGTCGGCTGATGCTATCTTGATCACAGCAACTTTTTCTTTCTTTAAGAAATCTCGTACCAGGTGGTACTTATGCTCAATGTGTTTGCCTGTCTTATGGGCTCGTGGTTCCTTCGAGTTTGCCACTGTACCACTATTATTACAATAAAGTGTAATAGACTTAGGCAAACTAAGTACCACATCCAAGTCGAACAGAAAGTTTCTGAGCCAAACCGCTTCTTTGGCTGCCTCAGAGGCTGCCACATACTCGGCTTCTATGGTGGAATCAGCAATACATTTTTGCTTGATACTCCTCCACACAATGGCTCCACCTCCCAAAGTAAACACATAACCTGAGGTAGATTTCCTGGAATCCATATCTGACTGAAAATCTGAGTCTGTATACCCCAAGGGAACTAAACTATCTGCCTGGTAAACTAGCATATACTCTTTAGTCCTTTTCAGGTACTTCAAAATATGCTTTACGGCAGTCCAGTGCTCTTGTCCTGGGTTAAACTGATATCTGCTGACCATGCCTACGTTAAAGCAGATGTCTGGTCTCATACATAGCATTGCATACATTAAGCTTCCTACTGCTGAAGCATAAGGAACTGCCTTCATGTTCTCTATCTCTTTAGGTGTCCTCGGACACTGCTCCTTTGATAGAGCAATTCCATGTCTAAAAGGTAAGAAACCTTTCTTAGAATTTTGCATACTAAAACGAGTTAATACAGTATCGATATAGGAAGCTTGGGATAAGCCCAACATCCTTTTCTTGCGATATCGTAGAACTTTGATCCCAAGGATGTGACCTACTTCTCCCAAGTCCTTCATATCAAACTGTTTGGATAACCATACCCTTAAATCAGATAATACCTTCACATTGTTTCCAATGAGCAAGATGTCATCCACATAAAGTACTAGGAACACTACCACGTTTCTGTCACACTTTCTGTATACACATGATTCATCCTGACATTGATCAAATCTATAGGATTTTATCACCTAATCAAAACAGATGTTCCAAGATCTGGAAGCTTGCTTAAGTCCATAAATGGACTTTTTGAGCTTACAAACAAGATGCTCCTGGCCTTTTTCAATGAACCCGTCTGGTTGCTTCATATAGATGTCTTCCTCAAGACTTCCATTAAGGAAAGCTGTCTTGACATTCATTTGCCAAATCTTATAATCGAGATGAGCTGCAATAGATAAAAGAATCCGAATAGACTTAAGCATGGCTACAGGAGAAAAGGTTTCCTCATAATCGATACCCTCTCTTTGAGTAAAACCTTTTGCTACAAGCCGAGCTTTAAAGGTTTCAACCTTACCGTCTGATCCTTTTTTCTCTTATAGACCCACTTACATCCAATGGCTTTTACACCAACGGGTGGTTCTACAAGCTCCCAGACCTGATTAGAATCCATAGATTCTATTTCAGATATCATTGCTTTTTGCCAAGACTCTGCATCTTTATCTTGGAGTGCTTCATTATAGGTACAGGGATCATAATCTTGTTCCTTAGGGATGAAGTCTGATGACTCTCCCAAGAACATATATCTATCAGGTTGTATCACAACCCTCCCACTATGACGAGGCACTATCGGTTGTGGTGTAACATTTGTGACACGTTGTGCAGTTATTTGTGGTTCATCCTCTTGTACTGTTGGTACTGAAGTACTTGGTGTCTCACGTCTCAGTTCTTTTAGAACAACTCTACTTGTGGGTTTATGGTTCATCACATAGTCTTTCTCTAAGAATCGGGCATTGGTGCTAACAATGACCTTCTGATCCTTAGGACTATAAAATAAACCTTATTTCGTTCCTTTTGGATAGCCTACAAACAAGCGTACTTCTGTACGAGATTCCAACTTATCTGCTTTTCCATTCAACATATGTGCTGGACTACCCCAAATACAAACATGTTTCAGACTAGGCTTACGCCCAATCCACAGCTCTGTGGGAGCAAGAGGTACTGACTTAGAAGGAACCAAGTTCAAAATATAAGCTGCAGTCTCTAAGGCATATCCCCAAAACGAATCTGGCAAATCCGAATAACTCATCATTGATCTAACCATCTCCATAAGAGTTCTATTCCTTCTTTCGGCTACACCATTCTGTTGGGGCGTTCCAGGTGCAGTCAATTGGGATACAATCCTAGCCTCTGATAAATAATCCCTAAACTCTCTAAAAGGTACTCGCCACCACGATCTGATCGTAATGACTTGATACATTTTCCATGATGTTTCTCCGTTTCAGCCTTGTACTCTTTGAATTTCTCAAAGCACTCAGACTTACGGCGCATCAAATAAATGTATCCATACCTTGAATCGTCAATAAATGTGACAAAATATTCAAAGCCACCTCTAGCTTGGATAGTCATGGGTCCACACAAATCAGAGTGAACCAATTCCAACACATCTTTGGTCCTATACCCCTTTGCCGTAAAAGGTCTTTTGGTCATTTTACCTTCCAAGCAGGATTTACAGACTGGTAGTGCCTCCACTTCCAATGAACTCAAAGGTCCATCTTTAACCAGTCTTTAAATCCTTCTTAGGTTAATATGCCCCAATCGTAAGTGCCAAAGATATGTTTGGTTCATACAAGAAGGTTCTTTTCTCTTATTTAAGTTAGATGACATATTATTCATTTCCATAAGTTACATTATGGGCAAAATAGGATTAATGACATACAAATTATCAACCAATGCACCAGAACAGATAAAATGTTTATTCTTTCTAATAACAATATTGTCATTAAAATAAACTGAATATCCATCCTTAACTAACATAGAAACATAAACTAAATTCCTTCTAAGTGAAGGTGCATAAAGACAATCTCTCAATGTCAAAGACTTATTTCTACCAAAAGATAAAGTAACATCTCCTAATGCAACGACCGATACTTTTGTAGCATCACCCATGAACAAGCATATCTCTCCATCACTGAGCCGTCTGGTTTTCTGGAACCCCTGCAATGTATTGCAGACATGATTAGTAGCTCCTGTATCTATACACCAGGTGCCGGTAGATAACACTGCTAAACATGTTTCAACTACTAGTAAATGAGATATACCTTCTTTGTTTTCTTGTTTGAGAAGTTGACAATTAGTCTTCCAATGTCCTGACCCTTTGCACTTGAAACATTTGCCTTTCGGCTTTTTTACCGCGCCTTGAGGTCCCATGCCCTTCTTTGCTAAGTTTGCCTATTTCTGAATGTTATTCTTCTTCTTACCGCCTTTTGGCTTAGAAGTAGAAGCCTTTTCAGAAACAAAAACATGACCACTCTGCCTAAAGAGAGATTCAGCATCCTGTAGCTCTTTTGCAAGTTCTGCCAAACTATACAACCTTTTGTTCATGTTGTAATTAAGGTAGAAATTGTCAAAACTTTTAGACAGAGTCTCGAAAATGATATCGACCTGGGTTTCCCCATCGATTTTAGCACCATAGATCTCCATCTCATTCAGATGACCCATCATCTTGAGAACATGATCCCTTACTGGTGTCCCCTCCGCCATTTTTGTATTCATCAAACATTTCATAGCAAACTGCCTAGCTGCTCTACTCTGATGTCCGAAGAGTTCCTTGAGGTTATACATCATGTCATAAGCTGTGGTCATGGCCTGATGCTGATGTTGCAGTACATTTGACATAGATGCCAGAATGTAACACCGCGCCATCTTATCTGCCTTTTTCCACTTCTTATAAGCCTCTTTGACCTCTTCATCAGAGTTAGCATCAGGCTTAGGTGGGCATTCCTCAACAAGTACATATTTGTACTCCTCAGCAGTCAGAACAATGTCCAAATTATGTTTCCAGTCAATATAATTAGGTCCAGTAAGTTTGTTTTCTTTAAGAATCACCATAAGTGGACTGAAAGAACCCATTTTTTGAAATCCTGAGAATCACATAAATAAAATTATGTAGGGCAAAAAAAACTTTTTGAATTAACTAAATATTGATTCCCTCAAAACAATAATAAGAAATTCACCAACATCTTGAACACCATGAATTTAGCATGCCACGATAGTGTGGACGTATACAAATTCAACTTTGTTCAAGTAAATTTTTCTTATTAATTTTACTATCATGTCAATATAACTTTATGATAAATAAAATTAATATGCTGGTCTTGCTCTGGTCATACAAATAATAGCAGTGACTCCGATGGGGAGGATACCATTATTTGTATCTAAGTGTATACCATTACTTAATACTAAGTCCATTACCTTGTAATGAGTTCCTTCAGATGGAGAAGTGAACACATACTAGGTAACTTTCTACAATTATCCCTAAGGAAGTTTGTACTGGTGATCCATAATTATACTCATCCGATATGGAGGAAAGCACTAAAGCCAACACGCAAGTATAATTACATCACCTACAAACCAGTAATAGAGACCATAGGATTTATACTAAATAAAAATCCTCTCCCACTTAGTTATTTAACAATGAGAGTTTTTCTACTAGTTGATATTATGTCCATGTCGTCCATTATTAATGTAGGCTTGGTTTTTCAAAAAAAAACCACACAATAATAAACATGCATAATTAGAAAAAGCAAAATGACAAAAATAAGAGAAAATATCCAACTATTATGGTCATCTTTGCTGCTCCGTCCTCAACTATCCGAATCCAAAATCTGGCTGTCGATTCCTTCATCGAAAATCATCTGTCTACCTCTGGATTGCTCAAAACCAACATCTTGTCCGACGTCAGAAACAGCCACCACCGCCATCACGATTGATCAAAAATAATTAAAATTATATCAATCCTATGCCTCCCGAAGGAGTTCACACATAATCTAGATTGAAAAATTAAATTAATAAGCACGATCAACCCTCGTGATTTTAATTACATCCACAGTAACAACAACATCCACGACATGTCCGTGGTTTAAACAACACAATCAAGAAACATGCATTAGACCATAATAGTTGGATCTAAGATGCCTGCAAAACCGAGTTAGAACAGATCTACATCTACCGACTATTACATAGCGCAAGTTTTACTGGACAACATGGACGTATCAATCAATACGTAGATCCAAAGTGGCTCTGATACCAATTGATGGAACTAGGGATTCCCAGGACCCTTCCTTTGGTGTGCGTATTGATCGATAGAAAGTTAAACAGATCTAATACGTATTTTAACCCTTCATAGGCGGAAACTAGGGTTCACGAATTATACCTGCGGCAGAAAAGAGACAAGTAATTCCTGGCAGTCTTAAGCGGACGACCCCAAGATCTTCTACACGTATTCCTTCTGTCACCCTCATTTCCCGTATTTCCCGTATTTCGTATTTATACTCGTATCTGGATTTTGGCATGTATTTTTATTTTTCTCAACTTGTGGAATTTCGGTATTTCTCGTATTTTGGGTTTTGGCATGGCTCGGTTTTATTTGGATTGGTTCGGTTTTATGTGAGTTGGATCACCTTAACCTATGCTACCCCTCAACCCACCACAACTCACCCTTTTTATAACCCCCACCTACCACTCTCTCTCCTCATAACTTCCACCATTAATTTCCTTCTTCTTCTTCTTCTCCTTCCTCCACAACTCTCCTAACCCAAGGCAAGTGCATCTTGCCACTACATGAGAACCCTCTTTTCTTTGTCCATTTGCTAGATTAGGACATGGAGACCAACATTAGAACTTGGGTTTTTGTGATTTGGAGCCCCCATTGTCATAGATCTATGTTTTTTTCCTAATTTCGGATTTTGCATGGGTTGAGCTATTTATGTTGGTTTTCTATGAGTTTTGATGTTTCCATGTGAAAGAGCATTCAGTTTCACCCAAGTTGGAGCTTTGGAAATCCGGATTTGGAGTTCGGATGGCCAAGTTATGAACTTTTGAAGCTTTGGGTCCAGCCATGGTGTTCTTGCTGTTTGGAGAAGATAGTGAGGAGTGTGCAGAGCTGTTTAGCTTACGCACACTGAGCTACACACGCTCTTTAGCGCTGCGTACGCAGGCTTGAGTACGCTTCCTGTTGGAAGCGTGTCTCCTTCAGCGTGCGTGACTTTTCACGTACACTGCCCCCTTGAGCGTGCGTGACTTTTCACTTACGCTGCTCCCTGTAGCGTGCATGACTTTTCACCTACGCTGCTCCTTCAGCGTGCGTGACTTTTCACGTACACTGCCCCTTGAGCGTGCGTGACTTTTCACTTACGCTGCTCCCTGTAGCGTGCGTGACTTTTCACCTATGCTGCTCCTTCAGCGTGCGTGACTTTTCACCTACGCTGCTCCCTGTAGCGTGTGTGACTTTTCACCTACGCTGCTCCTTCAGCGTGCATGACTTTTTACCTACGCTGCTCCTTCAGCGTGCGTGACTTTTCACCTACGCTGCTCTCTCAGCGTGCGTGACTTTTCACCTACGCTGCTCCTTACGCCTTTTGTCATGAACTTGATTTTACTTAATATGTTAGGAATGACTATGGTACATGGCATGGTATGACAAGGAACTAGCATAACACGACAGTGACCCGTAGTGGTGCACTTCCGACATGACCAACCTGACATGATAGTGGCCCGTCGTGGCGCACTTCTGACAAGTACCCTGACATGATTTATCTTGATAACTTAACTTTACTTGCCTTGACACCATGGGTGGTTCTTTCTTGCTTGCTTGTTAAATCCTCTTGTCCTGTCTTGCATCATGTCTAGGATGGGACTCCTGAGTACCACGGTCAGGAGCACCTACTAAAATGGATTAAGGTTAATAACTAGAATAACACAGTAGTCATGAAGAGATGACACAGCTACAGGCAATCCCGTTACCTGGGCGCTCTTGGGATCTATAGCCTGCCGTCGAGTAGGGCACATTTCCAGCACACCGTCGCGTGTTGCACCCTCTAAGTCACCAAAGGGTACATTTATCTTCTGGGCGATGTACCCACCTGAATTCAACCCCTAATTTTTGACCTGGGTAACCTGGATGGTCTGCAGGGCCTGTGGCTGTGGAACAATCTCACTGCATCTTGTTAGTAATTAGGCCTGTGATAACCCTAGTTAGTTAAAGTAGTAAGCCGTAGTATCTGCTTGGCCCTGATTGATTGAATGAGGTATAACCAGTCTAGCCATGTCTTGATATAGTACAAGATTGCTCCCTATCTTGATTTCTTCCATTATTATCTTGCCGATAAATGATGGGAAATCAAGTTCTGTTCAGATGAAGGGTTACAACCCCGGTCCTTGTTTGGTTTACGGGTTGTAACCTGGCTATCGGAATAGTTCCATGGTTATCTCGTCGTATATCATCCTGCCATGTTTTCGTAATTCTAGTTTTAATATTAGATTTTCTTGTGCTAATTGCTGGCTTTTGTTCTTATTTCGTGGCCCCCTTGTGGCACTTGCTCTTTCTGGGGTTGACCCAGCTGGTTTTGTGTGGCCAGATTTCGGAGCAGCTCCCGAGGATCTACCAAGCATCCAGCCCAATGGTGGCGACTAGAAGGAACCCGGGCTACGAGTGGGTTTTCTATTCTGTTTCGCTCACTCTATTGTAAAGTTATTCTTTTGAGGCGTTTAGCCGACGAGCACCTGTTAGCTCGATGCACTTTTACTTACTATCTGCCTACGGGCTGTAAACATGATTAACAAATCCTAGGGTTGATCATGTATGACTAAACTCTTGCTAGTCCTAACATTTTGTAATGACTAGCTTCATGATCAGCTGAATATGTGATATTTGGGACGCCTTATTATTGTATATTTAATGATCATACATCTTGCGACCTGACTTACTTGTTTGTGATTGAGACATTAGGCTTGTTCATGACCATAAGAGACTACTGGCTTGTAATAAACCCTCATATTTCTAGACAGCCGTGACCGTATATCGAGGTGGTTTCCATTTCAATTTACGTAGCTGGCTATGTCTGCCCCCGCTCTCCAGTATTCTGGTTCTGGGGCGTGACACGGTTTAAGTGGTGGCCCATGCAGGTCTTGTCAATCAAGAAATGTGAGGGTTTACCGAATAGATGTCTCAATCAGTATTCGTCCTTGATCTCCGCCCGTATTTTTAAATCCCTGAAATTCTTGCCCTGATTACATGCTTGTATCGTTGATCTGTCCTGGTCCTTTCTTATTGTTTTCCTGTGTCGTCTTTCTCAGCGGCACTGTACCCGACCCTGCTAATCAGTAAGAAGGAGCACCTCCCGTGGACCAGCAGCAACCTGGAGATCAAGCCCAGCATTCCGGAGTCGCCTCCAGAGTGATACCTACTGGAGGAGAGTCACCAGTTCGGCCCATCCAGCCCGCAGAGCCAGATGATGGTACCTTAGTAGGCCTCATCAGAACCTTGATAGCTTTCCAGGATCGTCGAAGCGACGCCCTGTACCAGACAGTTCAAGATGCTTTGACCCGAGGTGGACATCCAGGGAACCAGGCGGCCAACAGCTTCAAGCGCTTGAACCCTCCTTTCTTCGACGGCACCGAGGATGCAATTGTCGCGGATGCATGGCTTCAGGATACCGAGGTGATTCTGGAAGCAGCTAGGACACCTGAGAATGAGAAGGTGGCGGTGGTACGCCTGTAGTTATTGGACTTGGCTCGCAGTTGGTGGCCGGTGCAAGCCATGGGATTAGTGGCACCCATTTCTTGGGCAGTATTTAGAGAAAGATTCCAGACGAAGTATTTCGATGCTGTGCTCGGTACGACCTGCAAACCAAATTTACCAACTTGAAGCAAGGAGGCAGAACAGTCGACAGTCATGCATCTGAGTTTTCTAGGCTCAGTAGGTTTGCCCCCACCTTGGTGGCGACCGAGTTTGATAGGGCCCAGCAGTTCCAGCAGGGACTGCATTTGTAGATCTTATTGGCGGTTGAGCAGTTCGAGCACCAGACATTCGATGCAGTCTTGAGAGCAGCTAGGAGGCATGAGTATACCTCCTAGAGGATCGTGGATACGACCGAAAGTAGGAAGCGGTCCCACAGTCAGATGCACCAATCATCAGCTCCAGTCCCGGCAGCTAAGGGATTGACCATTGGAACTCCGAGGCGGGAGGCCTCAGTAACATCGGTTCAGCATTCGACCCCGACGTACCCGCAGTAGCAGAAGCAGAAGCAGACTTCCGCGATGGGATGTTCTCATTGCGGTAAGCCAGGGCATGTGGTGGCAGATTGTCGTAGGGCACAAGGATTGTGCCTGGCTTGTGGAGCGGCAGATCATAGGATAGGGGCTTGCCCGAATAGGGGTGGTTCATCAGCATCCAACCCTTCTAGCTCTTCGGTGAGAGGACCGGCCCCAGTACCAGTTCAGCAGCAGCAGTATCAGTCTTCGAGGCCCTTGCCGCCTCAGTCTCAGGCATTCCAGCAACAACACCCCCAGCAGTATGCACAGGCCCAAGTTCAGACCCAGAATAGGCAGAGAGGTTTCCAGCAGAGGGGACCAGCAGCCAGAGGACAAGGTCAGGCCATGATGATGGCTATGGAAGAAGAAGTTGTACCAGGTAAGGTAGTGGCAGGTACTATTTTCGTCAACTCCTTTCCAGCTTCGGTATTGTTTGATTCTGGTGCATCGCATTCATTTATGTCTGCACGATTCGCGACACGGATAGGATTGGAGCCCGAGTCGTTATCAGTAAGGCTCAATATACTTACTGGTAATGGCCTTGTAGGAGTAGATCGAGTGTTTTTCTCGTATCAGATCGTAGTTAGCGGTAGAAAGTTCCCCGCTAGATTCATAGAGTTTCCTATGGCAGACTATGATGTAGTCCTAGGCATGGATTGGTTGAGGAACCAGTATGCTAGGATAGACTGCCATGTTGGCAGAGTTGTCTTTAGTATCCCCGGCGAGCCAGAGTTTTCGTTTTCCAGAGGCGCAGTGGAGCCATCTTCTCCAGCATTACGGATGGCAGTAGCAGCAGTACAGTTACCCTGGATAGTTGAAGAGTTTCCAGATGTCTTCCTAGAGGAGCTTCCAGTGATGCCGCCGGAGCGGGAGATTGAGTTCACTATAGACTTGATTCCCGGGACAGCACCAGTATCAGAGCGAGTCTATAGAATGGCGCCTTCAGAGTTAGAAATTTTATACAATATGATTGAAGAACTGAGGACCAAGGGATTCATCCGTGCAAGTGGATCGCCTTGGAGAGCCCCGATGCTTTTTATGAAAAAGAAGGATGGTACGTCCAGGCTATGTGTTGATTATCGTACCTTGAATTCGGTGACAATCAAGAACAGATACCCTCTTCCGAGGATAGATGACTTGTTTGATCAGCTCAGAGGTGCTTTAGTGTTCTCGAAGATCGATTTACGGTCGGGATACCACCAGATTAGAGTCAGAGAACAGGACATCCCGAAGACAGCATTCAGATCGAGGTATGGACATTGAGAGTTCCTTGTTATGCCCTTTGGAGCGACCAATGCGTCGGCCGTATTCATGGACCTCATGAATCACATTTTCATGCCTTACTTGGATCAATTTGTGATCGTGTTCCTAGATGACATCCTGGTCTACAGTAAGAGTGAAGCAGAGCATGAGCAGCATCTCAGAGTCGTCCTCCAGACGCTTAGGGAGCATCAGTTGTACGCCAAGTTCAGTAAATGCGAGTTCTGGCTCGATCGCATTTTGTACTTGGGTCACATCATTACCCGATGAGGAGTGGAAGTGGATCCCCAGAAGATTGTGGCTATCGAGTCATGGCCGGTACCCAGCTCAGTGGCAGAGGTTCGCAGCTTTCTTGGATTGGCCGGCTACTACCGGCAATTCGTTTCAGATTTCGCAAGAATTTCAGCGCCGATGACCCAGTTGACCCGCAAGGATGTGCCGTTTGTTTGGACAGCAGAGTGTCAGGAATCATTTGAGAAGTTGAAACGAGGTTTGATAACGGCTCTCATTCTCACCCTTCCAGATGGGACCGGAGGATTCACAGTTTATTGTGACGCTTCAGGCAGAGGATTGGGGTGTGTCTTGATGCAACATGGGAAGGTAATATCTTATGCGTCACGCCAACTTCGTAATCATGAAAAGAATTACCCGACCTACGACTTGGAATTGGCGGCGGTAGTGTTTGCTTTGAAGTTGTGGATACACTACTTGTACGGAGATAGAGTGGAGATCTTTACTGATCATAAGAGCCTGAAGTATGTTTTCACCCAGAAGGACCTTAATATGCGGCAGAGAAGATGGCTCGAGCTATTGGTGGATTATGATATAGATTTGCAGTATCATCCCGGAAAGGCCAACGTTGTAGCAGATGCATTGAGCAGGAGAGCCGGAGTTTATTTCCTGACGGCGCAACCAGAATTATTGGCAGATCTTCAGAAGATGGGAATTGAAGTGGTTCTTCCAACCAGCGTGGCATTGATGGCCAGCCTGCAGGTTCAGTCCAGCATAGTTGAGAGAATCCGAGTGGCGCAGTCAACAGATTCCAAGATCCAGCGACTCAGAGCAGAGTGTGAAGCAGGAAGAAGGCCAGAGTTATGTATCCATAAAGATGGTACGCTTCGGCACGACACTCGTCTTTGTGTACCCAGTAGAGATATCAGACAGGAAGTCATGGCAGAAGCCCACAGTTTACAATATTCTATTCATCCGGGTGGTACGAAGATGTACCGTGATATTAGTCAGCATTTCTGGTGGAATGGCATGAAGAGGGAGATAGTCCGGTTTGTCTCTCGGTGTTTGGTTTGCCAACAGGTTAAAGCTGAACATCAGAGGCCCGCTGGACTTCTTCGACCCTTACCGATCCCAGAATGGAAATGGGAGCATATAACCATGGATTTCGTGACCGGATTGCCCAGATCTCCGGCCGGCAGAGATGCTATTTGGGTAATTGTGGACAGGCTTACCAAGGTGGCACACTTTCTCCCATTCAGAGTTGGGAAGTCAACGGCGCAGTTAGCAGAGATGTATCTCAGGCAGATCGTCAGGCTTCATGGTGTGCCAGTCAGCATCACCTCGGACAGGGATTCAAGATTCACATCACACTTTTGGCGCAGCTTGCAGAAGAGTTTGGGGACTCGTCTTCAATTCAGCTCAGCTTATCACCCGTAGACGGATGGTCAGTCAGAACGCACAATCCAGACTCTTGAAGATATGTTGAGATCCTGTACCCTTGACTTCGGTGGTTCATGGGAGAATCATCTGCACCTGGTGGACTTCTCGTACAACAACAGCTATCAGGCCAGTATCCAGATGGCACCCTTCGAGGCTCTTTATGGCAGGAAGTGCAGATCCCCGCTAGCATGGGACGATGTTGGAGAGAGGCAGATGCTTGGATCCGAATTGATTTCCCAGACGGTTGAAGTGGTCAGGAAGGTCAGAGATCACCTCCGAGTTGCCCAGGACCGCCAGCGCCATTGGGCCGATGCTCATCGGCGTCCCTTAGAATTTGCTGTCGGTAACCATGTATTCCTTAGGATCTCGTCTAACCGCGGAGTCATTCGCTTTGGCGTACGGGGAAAGCTTAGTCCTAGGTATATAGGGCCGTTCGATATTCTAGAGCGAGTAGGAGATGTATCCTATCGTCTCGCTCTTCCGCCGTCGCTAAGTGAGGTACATGATGTATTTTATGTGTCCCAATTACGACGATATATTTCAGACCCGAGCCACATCCTAGACCATTCAGAATTGGTTGTTGGTACCAACCTTTCGTATGAGGAGAGGCCCGTGTCTATATTGGACCGGAGGGAAAAGGTACTCAAGAACAAGACTATTAAATTAGTCCGTGTTGCTTGGGGTCATCACTCTCTAGGTGAGTCAACGTGGGAGCGTGAGGACGACATCCGATCGCGATATTCCTACCTGTTTGACTTGTGATGTATAATGTCTTTCTTATGCCTTACGTTTTCCCTTCCTTGCGTGCATTGTATGATTGAATGATTGAACTGCTTAGTGTAACTTGCCTATGCTTAATGTAGCTTGTCGTGACAATCTCTAGCTCTTTGATTAAATTTCGAGGACGGAATTCTTTTAAGGTGGGTAGAGTTGTCACCCTCATTTCCCGTATTTCCCGTATTTCGTATTTATACTCGTATCTGGATTTTGGCATGTATTTTTATTTTTTTAACTTGTGGAATTTTGGTATTTCTCGTATTTTGGGTTTTGGCATGGCTTGGTTTTATTTGGATTGGTTCGATTTTATGTGAGTTGGATCACCTTAACCTATGCTACCCCTCAACCCACCACAACTCACCCTCTTTATAACCCCCACCTACCACTCTCTCTCCTCATAACTTCCACCATTAATTTCCTTCTTCTTCTTCTTCTCCTTCCTCCACAACTCTCCTAACCCTAGGCAAGTGCATCTTGCCACTACATGAGAACCCTCTTTTCTTTGTCCATTTGCTAGATTAGGACATGGAGACCAACATTAGAACTTGGGTTTTTGTGATTTGGAGCCCCTATTGTCATAGATCTAAGTTTTTTCCTAATTTCGGATTTTGTATGGGTTGAGCTATTTATGTTGGTTTTCTATGAGTTTTGATGTTTCCATGTGGAAGAGCATTCAGTTTCACCCAAGTTGGAGCTTTGGAAATCCGAATTTGGAGTTCGGATGGCCAAGTTATGAACTTTTCAAGCTTTGGGTCCAGCCATGGTGTTCTTGCTGTTTGGAGAAGACAGTGAGCAGTGTGCAGAGCTGTTTAGCTTATGCACACTGAGCTACGCGTGCACTTTAGCGCTGCGTACGCAGGCTTGAGTACGCTTCCTGTTGGAAGCGTGTCTCCTTCAGCGTGCATGACTTTTCACGTACACTGCCCCCTTGAGCGTGCGTGACTTTTCACTTACGCTGCTCCCTGTAGCGTGCGTGACTTTTCACCTACGCTGCTCCTTCAGCGAGCGTGACTTTTCACGTGCACTGCCCCTTGAGCGTGCGTGACTTTTCACTTACGCTGCTCCCTGTAGCGTGCGTGACTTTTCACCTACGCTGCTCCTTCCGCGTGCGTGACTTTTCACCTACGCTGCTCCCTGTAGCGTGCGTGACTTTTCACCTATGCTGCTCTTTCAGCGTGCGTGGCTTTTCACCTATGCTGCTCTCTCAGCGTGCGTGACTTTTCACCTACGCTGCTCCCCTGACCCCTTGCTTAACCCATTGGCTCTTGGAGTTTTGGTCTTATTTCTTTAAGCTTAGCTCTTCTATTGTCCTGTATATTGATATTTTATTAGATATTTTACGCCCATTTTATATCCTTACGCCTTTTATCATAAACTTGATTTTACTTAATATGTTTGGAATGACTACGGTACATGGCATGGTATGACAAGGAACTAGCATAACGCGACAGTGACCCGTAGTGGTGCACTCCCTACATGACCAACCTGACATGATAGTGGCCCATCGTGGCGCACTCCTGACAAGTACCCTGACATGATTTATCTTGATAACTTAACTTTACTTGCCTTGACACCGTGGGTGGTTCTTTCTTGCTTGCTTGTTAAATCCACTTATCCTGTCTTGCATCATGTCTAGGATGGGACTCCTGAGTACCACGGTCAGGAGCACCTACTAAAATGGATTAAGGTTAATAACTAGAATAACACAGTAGTCATGAAGAGATGACACAGCTACAGGCAATCCCGTTACCTGGGCGCTCTTGGGATCTGTAGCCTGCCGTCGAGTAGGGCACATTTCCAGTACACCGTCGCGTGTTGCACCCTCTAAGTCACCTAAGGGTACATTTGTCTTCTGGGCGATGTACCCACCTGAATTCAACCCCTAATTTTTGACCTGGGTAACCTGGATGGTCTGCAGGGCTTGTGGCTGTGGAACAATCTCACTGCATCTTGTTAGTAATTAGGCCTGTGATAACCCTAGTTAGTTAAAGTAGTAAGCCGTAGTATCTGCTTGGCCGTGATTGATTGAATGAGGTATAACCAGTCTAGCCATGTCTTGATCCAGTACAAGATTGCTCCCTGTCTTGATTTCTTCCATTATTATCTTGCCGATAAATGGTGGAAAACCAAGTTCTGTTCAGATGAAGGGTTACAACCCCGGTCCTTATTTGGTTTACGGGTTGTAACCTGGCTATCGGAATAGTTCCATGGTTATCTCGTCGTATATCATCCTGCCATGTTTTCGTAATTCTAGTTTTAATATTAGATTTTCTTGTGCTAATTGCTGGCTTTTGTTCTTATTTCGTGGCCCCCTTGTGGCACTTGCTCTTTCTGGGGTTGACCCAGCTGGTTTTGTGTGGCCAGATTTCGGAGCAGCTCCCGAGGATCTACCAAGCATCCAGCCCAATGGTGGCGACTAGAAGGAACCCGGGCTACGAGTGGGTTTTCTATTCTGTTTCGCTCACTCTATTGTAAAGTTATTCTTTTGAGGCGTTTAGCCGACGAGCACCTGTTAGCTCGATGCACTTTTACTTACTGTCTGCCTACGGGCTGTAAACATGATTAACAAATCCTAGGGTTGATCATGTATGACTAAACTCTTGCTAGTCCTAATATTTTGTAATGACTAGCTTCATGATCAGCTGATTATGTGATATTTGGGACGCCTTATTATTGTATATTTAATGATCATACATCTTGCCACCTGACTTACTTGCTTGTGATTGAGACATTAGGCTTGTTCATGACCATAAGAGACTGTTGGCTTGTAATAAACCCTCATATTTCTAGAAAGCCGTGACCGTATATCGAGGTGGTTTCCATTTCAATATACGTAGCTGGCTATGTCTGCCCCCGCTCTCCAGTATTTTGGTTCTGGGGCGTGACACCTTCCTCGAGTTGGACGTCGTGTGGGCGACGATCTCCCAACTTTTTCTTCTCCTTGGCAGCACTCTCTTTCTCTCCTTATGTGAATCACGAATTTAGAGAAAATTTTAGATTTCTGATCAGTAATCTGACGGCCAGAGAATAGAGGATATATCTAGGCTACGGCAGGGACCATGAGGAGAAATTAGGGTTAGGCCTCCTAACGGATCTGGATATCCCGTGTTCATCCCGAACACACAATCCAGGCCCATTAACAATAGCTCGGTCCACTAATGAGCTATTGTTGCACTACCTCCCTAATCCCAAATTATGTTTGTGGGCTCCTTTTATTATATACTCGTTTGGCTCCCCATGTTAAGTTATCGTATGTCCGTCGATCAAATTAAGTTACTGACAACTATATTGATTCGACATCTTTTATCCTTAAGTAGTACCGCTCAACTTTATTTGTCATGTCGGATATAATCCACCTGCAGGGTTTACATGACAATCTTTATGAGCTCCTTAAGAGGACATCATCAACCCGATGTATCGGGACATGGATTCTATTTATAATCAACAGCCCATCATACATACAATGTTATTACCCAATTCATAGAGGTTGTTGATCCATAATAAATCTCACTCTTTTATGAGTCAAAGTAATGCACATTGCATATACATGTCTGTTATTATATCCGGATTAAGAGTACAAGCATCCATAATAACATAGGTGTTTGTTCTCTTATGTAGTCAGTACAAAGAGAACAACCTCAAGTGATCATGTTCAATACACACAAAGTGTACTAGTGTAAACCTATAGTCAAGATAGACTAATACCAGATTACACTACAACCTTTCCAATAGATTGTCCAAGTCCATCTAGGTTGTGAACTATTTATATACTCCATAGGAAACTGATAATATGATCTTCTGTGTGACACCACACACCATATCATCTACAATATAGAATATCAGACATTTGCATTAACACTTGCAACAAATACAATATGCAAACATTTGCCTATATGATTCTCATTCAAAATTTAAGGAAATAAGGTTACTACAAAAGTGATGCTTTTAGTATATAACCCTAACAATCCGTACTGACCCATCCTTCTTCGGCACAAACAACACTGGTGCACCCCTTGGCGACGAACTCGAGCGGATGAAGCCCTTGTCCTGCAGCTCATCCACTTGCTTCTTCAGCTCCACCAGCTCACTGTTGTATACCCGATAGACATGCTGAGAGATGGGTTCCGCTCCTGGAACCAAGTCTATCGAGAACTCTATGTCTCTGTCTGGTGGCAATCCCGGCAACTCCTCTGGGAAAACATCCATATACTCTGCTATCAAGGGGTGTGGAATCGTCTGCTCCTCAACCGAGACTCCACAGAAAACTCTGCTGCTCTGCTCCGCCTGACGTCTGGAGTACTCGAACTTTGGCTCCTCCGACGCTCTGAAGAGAACTCTACACCCTCTACAATCAATGCTAGCGTGGTGCCTGCTCAACCAATCCATACCGAGTACTATATCGTAGTTCGGTAATGGCATTACGAGCAAGCTCACCTCCAACTCGCGGCCTCCCAAAACAACACTCCGACCCTTACAAACATCACGTACGAGGATAATGCCACCCCCGGTCGTGATCTTGTAAGTCCTAGGCCACGATTCAGCTATGATACCGTGTCTAACCACAAAAGATACTGATATGAAACTATGCAAAGCACCGGAATCGAATAATACAAAAGCCGGACTGGAGTCAAGAAAAACCGAACCTGCGATCAGCTCTCCTATCGCCTCTGCATCCTCATCTTCCATGACGAAAGCTCGTCCCTGCTGGCCTCCTCTGGCCTGATGCTGGTGCTGCACAAATTGCTGCTGCTGAGTCGGCAATGGTCCCTTCTACGGTCCCCCCGGAGCCTTGGCTCCTGCGCCTGCTCCTCCTCGTCCTGAGAACATAGGGCACTCCCTCAGCTGATGGTCTGCTGTCCCACAGAGTAGGCACCTGCCTAGCCTCTTCCTACACTCGTTCCACCCGTGCCCTGGCTTCTTGTAATAAGCACAAGGGGTGGCCTGCTGCCTCGGTGCCTGCTGTTGTACCCTCCGCGGCTGATGCTGCACTGGCTGATGCCTCGGCTGCTGAAACTGCTATGGCTGGAACCTCTGCTGCTGGTGGTGTTGCTGCTGAAAGTACGGCCTCTTGGCCGGTCCTCCGTTATTGCTGCCTCCCCGGGAGTCTCACCTCCTCTTGAGCCTAAGCTCAAGATCATCCTATGCAGCTAGTGCGTCCACCAGGATCTCCTCAAATATAGCGCTGCGGGCGTTCTTGGTGTAGGACTTGACCTCCTTTACCAAGCCCTTCCGGAACCTCCGGGCCTTCGTCGTCTCCGACAGGTCCTCCATAAATCTGCTCAGGCGACAGAACTCTCCTGCGTACTCCTCCACGGACTGGCTCCCCTGGACCAGGGCCTCGAACTGAGTCTCGAGGGCTCCCAGTGCTGCGTCTGGAAAGAACTTCTCCTTGAACAGCTTCTTGAATGCTGCCCAAGTCTGTCCTGCTGTGCCGACCCTCGGGTCGGTCTGGTACCATGTACGGGCCAGATCCTGCATCATACTGGCCGCTGCCTCTATCTGGAGCCTCGTCGGAATCTCAGCCAGCCTGAAGATCTCCTCCATATGCTCGATCCACTCATCGGCATACAGGATCCCCTCTGTCCCTCGGAAGTCTCTTGGGTGTATCTTCTGGAAGTCCTGGATGCCCTTCTCCCAGCTGCTGGACTGCTGCTGGCTGAGCCACGACACTCTCCACTGCCGTCTCTGCCAGCTCAATGCCTCTGCTGAGCTCTGCCGTGTGCCTCTGCTGCTGGGTCTGCTGACCCTCCATGTACTGCCGAAAGAAGGCTAGCAGCTGCACTGCGTCCACTGTCCCTGCAGGTGGCTGCTGGAAAGGATCCTCTGGGATGACTGGGTCCTGTCTCCGAGCCGGTGGAAGCATACCCCCTGCTGCTGCTGTCGGGGTCTGAATACGAGCAGAGGTGGCAGGAGCTGCAGTCCCCTGGCCCCGCTGTACTGGCTGAGAGGTAGCAGTCCCCTCCATAGCATCCTCATGAATGGTACGCTGTGATCAAGTCTCTATGATCTTGAAGATAGACAAACAAGAGTATCAATTTCTGAGAAAGAAGCGATATAACAAAGGCGGACAATTAAAATTCAAAGGATCAGCTGAAATAAGGATTTAGATTGCAATAAAAGAATTTTTTTTCCTAATGTGATCGAGTACCACACAATTTTGTTTTCTAATTCTACTGCAGGCTGCAGTGATATTCTAGTTTGAATACCACAACACTTCTAATCCATACCTGCATGGGCTACCACTAAAAACGTGTCACGACCCGCATCCTAGAGTAAGGGTACGAGACGTGGGTACGTCCAGCCTACACCGCAGTGTCGATGGTAGAACGCTGTCCTAGGTCACAACATCTAACAATATAAATTCTAAACAGTTTATACTCCCCGAATGGGGGTGACATGATAAAAGTAAACTCAATCACAACTAAGGAAGAAGAAGCACGATATGATATAGAACTCAAGAAAATACAGATGATAAAAATAGTAGATAGAAAGTTAAATGGAACTGCTGAAATGGAAGGAAATCCCAAGTACAATCAGAGAGTCTAAGTGTCTAATACATCATCCCAGATCCCAAGTATCAATAAGTACAATCATACATAGAGTAAAGTAAATAAGCATCCTAGTCTAGAAGAGTGTCATCCACAGCTATAGGGTTCGGCTGCTGGTCCAAGTCACAGCTGTCATCTAAAGTAGCCACATAATAGGTAGGGAAGCCAGCCTCATCCTCATCCTTTGTAATATTTCAACAGGTCCAGTCAGGACAGGAGCGAGCACAATACATCTCAACAAGTCATAACAGGAAAAGGAAATATAATCATGCTAGAGAATAAAATACAGGAACTGAAGAATAGCATAATGTAAGAGAGAGACTGTAAGTAAATATCTATGATATATATAAAGAGAGACAGTGCTAGTGATTCAGAGTACTGCATAAACATGTGAATGGCTAAGGACTGATTCATGATTACACTACAGGGAATTGATTCATGATTACACTACTTGGATTTATTCACATGTTCATTTATACTCCCCCATCCCCAATCAATACACAAGGATCCATTCAATTTATGTTAAGATTCATGATTATACTACGTTGCCCAAAAAGGGTGATTCATGAATTGATTCATGAAGGCTCGGTGATCATGAGGGTACATGAGTCACTAGCTGATTTTCGAAGATTCATGATAATAGAAGCATGAAATACGTGATGTAAGTGAAACACACAAGAGACAAAAGTATCTGATGCTCCCGAGAAGGATAACATCTCATGAAGGGATCCATATAGTACCAATTCTTGTTCCAACGTGTCAGCATCAAGTAAGATAGTCTAAAGCACGAAATATAATCCTAAACATGATATGAAATGATCAGAGAATATACTCGCATGCTATCTGAATGTCTAAGGTGAATATACTGTCCGAGGAGTGGTGTCTGGCTCTTAATCAGAACAGCACAAGTCACAACAAGTCTAAAGTGATAAAATGAAGCTCTACTATGCATTCTACATGAGTCTAGGTCAAACTAGGTCAAAGTCAACTCTTGTTCAACTATGGTCAACCAAGAAGTCAAACCTAGGTCTAACAAGTCTAACTAGGCTTAACTAGTCTAACTGACACACCATAGGCTATAGGCTATAGGCTATATCATGCCTATTAGCAAATCATAATTCATGACAACCTGACATTACCTATATCTAATACATGACACATGTATATATATTACACAACCATAATATATATATATATATATATATATATATATATATATATATATATATATATATATATATAATATATATATATATATATATATATATATATGCACACATTACATATCTATATATATATCTATATACACATTTTATATGATACTAGTATATATTCTAATATAACCTATACACCCATTGTGTATATCTATACTAGATACCTATATATAATACACAACTTATATCATATATATATATATATATATATATATATATATATATATATATATATATATATATATATACATATATTAAGTATACATTACATATATACATATATTACATAGGAATAGGATACATAGAGAGAGATAGATAATAGATAGTGGGTGAGAGAGAGAGAGGGTTGTCCATGTGTGACAGGACCCTGGTGTGTGTGTGTGTACATGATGAATGTGTGTGCGCTAGAGGGAAGACATATGTGTGTACTTGATGAACCTGTGTGTGACAGGATATGAGTGTGTGTGTGTGCCAGGATTCTGTGTACAGGAATCCAGTGTTGTGTGTATGTGTGGGTAGGCATGTGTGTGTGGGTGTGTAGTATGTGACAATGCAAAATGGAAAAGAAACCAATTCTCAGGAAATGCCATTGACAGTGACAATGGGGAACATGCCCAGGTTTCCATCAACTCAGGTTTGGCAAGTTCAGTTAGCAAGAGGAAAGAAGACCAAATAGTATTCTCAGATTTGTATATGTGTAGGACATATATGCAGTATGTATTAAGGAATGTAGGCAGTGTATAACAGTGTGCAGGAATGTGACTGAACATGTGTTCTCAGAAAATGTGACAGGTAATACAATAAGTCGGAAACCCAATTCAGTTTCACAACAATGTGTATATGTATACAATCTCATGCAGACTGAACATGTGACAGGAAGGAAGGAAATCAATTATTGAAACCTACACTAATTCAGGTTGCATGAACTCAGTTCTTTGAGTTCGCAACATCAGGAATTTCATCGTTCTCTCCCAGGTTTTCATGTAAGTACAGATCAGTCAATTAATCAAGATTCAATTCAAAACAGGAAAACACTATTTAGGCTACATTCTCAGGAGAATGGCAACAAGGAAAAGTTTTCAGGAATTTCATTATTCTCAGGTTTTCTAAACAGTTAACAGGTTTACTCAGTGAATCTATTAACAGAAAATAAAACAGCTATCAACTAATCAATTACTCAGGTTTTCAAAGAGCTATGATTAGCATTCAAAACCCAAATGATACCCCCACATGAACCAACACATAATTCCTATATAATATGTATAAATAGGTGTAAGTTATCAAGAAACTGCGATTGAATCATTTTGGTTTGAAAGGAAAAAAATATATCAGTGAACACAGGCCTCACTAAAATTCGAACTCCTATCCATCATTATCCTACACAAGAATAATTTCTACAATCTAACCATGTATTCTAATGCACAGACATTAACCCATAACAATATACATGATATTAATAATTTAGGCAAATCGAATTAGGAAAAAAACAATGAACATAACACTGATACATGGCAGTATCAGAAAAAATGGGGGATTCCCATTCGACTATGAAATCTCATCTAATAATTCATGAAAAGGGTTGGTAATTAATAACAACATTGTGTTTGTGTCCTACAATCAAATTCATGTCCAGAAACCAGACACGAATGTGTCCAAACCAAAACACACGCGCACACGAGACTGCACGATCTCGGTTGGCCCGTGCACGTGTCCGCACGCACACGACACGCAACCAAGTGACACGAGACTTGGAGAGTGTCGTGTCAGACTCTATCCCAAGCTCCACGTCCAATGGCACGCGCCCACGTTGTAGGAACGAAAACGTAAAGCACAATACTCTAGAGGGGGGTGAATAGAGTTGGCAGCGAAAATATGCTAATTAAAAATGTTAGCAGCAAGATCACAGAATAATAATCATAATTAAATAATGTAAAGGCAGAGATAAGAAAGCAAACGCAAAGATAGCGATGTATACTGGTTTCCCTCTGTTGAGGACTAATCCAGTCGGTAGAACTCTTGCTACCAGTTGAATCCACTATTGGCAAAACCGCAAGTTTTTTTACGAAGTCCTTGCAACTTCTACAATGCTAGCTTTGATACGAAGAACTCGTCCAACTTCAATTTTGAAGAGGTATTCTTTAATCAAGCCTTCTGATTATAATCTCTCAGAAACTTTTAGACCGCACCGCACAGGCAAATCGACTAGAGGATTGTAATTGGTTTGGGATCTGAAATTTAAAGCTCAAGAAATCTCTTTGGAAGGCTGAAAGCTTTAGATAGAGAGAAGATTGAAAGTGAATGAGTGAGTTGAAATGATCGAAATTCTTCTCTATTTATAGGAATTCCAAAGACAGAATTCTGGCAGAATTCGGGCAGAATTCGGGCAGAACTCGATGAGAAAATCTCGGTCAAATCCGCAACTACAGGAGGACCAAGTTCCAGAGAATTCAAAAATCAAAACGGCCACTAACCGAACTCTGGCCGAACTTTGGCCGAGTTCTGTCCGGGTTAGGTTAGGTTTTTAAAATTAGTTTTTGGGGATTTTTGAAAACCTTTTTGAAAACCTTTTTGAAACTTTTGTTAATAAGAATGTTTTTCAAAACTAAGGACATTTTAAAAATATTTTGAAATCATTTTGGAATAGCCTATTTGCCAGTACGACTCGGTGTACAACGTATTCCTAAACTCAATAAAATAAAAAATACATTGCTCAAAGAAATATAGACTCGAACAGGCAAACATTACTTCGGTCTTGAACTGAGTAGATAGCTGTTCTTGATCATGTCCAAGAGTCTGATACATCCTGACTAGCTTCATATATCCAGACAGAGTTTGAGCAATTATTAAAATCAGTTTGACGATATGACCAGTGGGCCAACAATCTCTTCCATTTTGATAATTGACAAACTATGAATGATATAACATTTATGCTTGAAATAAAATCAAAAATTATTCATGTCCTGTATTTTCTCAAAAGAATGTTAGATCTTTATTTTTCTCCCCCGTTGTCATTTAGCAAAATAATTACAAAAGAGAGAAACTTCCCCGCAATCAATGCATAAATAACAAACAGTGAATAAACACAAAAAAATAATCATGATAAATGATAGAAATAGTAAAGAAAATTTGAATGACATCACAGGCATGTATTTGTCTCAGGCAGTTTATAATAAAAAATATATTTTACAGGTAGTTTATAATAAAGAAGCAGATAAAGATGCTAAGTAAATAAGTAAACTGATGTGAATCATAAACTATAAAATCCATAAAGATGAAATGATGTCCAAGAGACATAAAAATATCCAGTACAAGTCCTCAAAAGAAATACTGATAATAAAGTCTAAAGACAGAAAAACTTGGAATGTCGGAGCATTTCCAAGTATACAGTAGATAATGTCTGAGTCTCAAAAATCAACTAACATATCACAACTCCTCCTCCTCATCATCATCATCATCAGCATGACCAGCATGTCCAGAAGGACCAGCTGCAGAGGTACCCGCGCCAGAAGGGTGAGGAGGAGCGCCAGTGAAAACTCACCAACATAATCTCGAGGAGCACGGTCAGAACGGTACCAATCATATGCGTTACCGGGCTAAAAGTAGGCATGAACAGTCTCATCCTCACAGCGGTATCCAGAGAAAGCTGGATCTTCAGGAATGGAACCGGCAGAATATCCAGTCTGGGCGAATCGAAGATCAGCTAAAGAATTTGCAATCGCCTGATAACGGATGACGTCGCGGAACTCACGTTCGCGAGCCATATCCGTCATTGAGACGTACAAATCTGAAAGGTGCTGGTGTATGCCCTCAAATGTCATAGCGTACTGCTGAGGAGGTGGAGGAGGTGGAGCAGTAGCAGGGGCAGTAGGAGGAGCAGCAGCAGTCATACTACGATGAGATAACTTGAGAAACTTGGGCTCAGGGTCTTGAGTACAAGTTGATAAATCAATGTCGAAACGCTGGAAGATGCGTGGGAGAAGCATCGCATAAGAGAGATTTCTATCTCTTGCATGACAACGTTCCATCATCTGAATAATGGTCTTAGGGGCAGAAAAATAGAATCCCCTTAAAAATGTGATACATAGCAGATAATTCTAGAGACGTGACAGCATGCTTCGAAGTAGACTTCGGAAGGAGAGTGGAGTAAATGATACGGTGCAATTCAAAATTAAACAAGTTCAAGTTGTTTGCCTTGAACTTTCCAGAGCGAACTCGATTAGGTGCACAGAGTTTCGCTTTAAAACTAGTAAGTGTCGTGCCGTCGGGAAAATCAAATTCAGTGTTATCAACAAGCGATTCACCTTCGTTGGGAATACCAAGGATTTTTGCTAAGATAACATCATTAAAATTGATATCTAATCCTCCAACACGAGTGCTTACATCAAACATGTTTAATATGATATTGCAGTAGAACAGTCTAATGGCATTAGTTGCTACGGGGAAACAGAGTTTAACAAAATATTATAACCCTAATGCCTCAAAGAAAGGTTGGTGTTCTGGAAATACAGTCCACTTAATGGGAGCGCCTGTGCATATGGATCTCATAGAAAAATCTCTATACCACAGTAGGGCTTGATCTAGGGTTTGAAAGTAAAACCCGTCGAATGCGCCATCGCTAGATTGGACTGGCGAAAAGAGAGAATCCGTGGGTGGATTCGAAGATGAACCTACCTCACTTGGGTTGGTTGTCTTCTTCCTCTTGAAGGGGTTAAATCCTTTAGGTGCCATTTGTGCAAAATGTGTAAATAGCACGAAATTGAAAGGTGGAGGAAAAACGAAGTTATACCACCCGAGATTTGAGTATGTTGTAGAGAACGACGAACTCCGCACGAATCCAAAGTTTGGATTGATTTCACCACTTGGATTGGAAGATAAGGGGTGGTGAAGAACTAGGGTTAGGGGGTTCTCTCGTGCGACTGCTGTTGCTGTTTGATGAAGTTTGGAAGCAATGAAGAAGAAAGGCTCTCGGGTTCTAGTTATATAACCTGATACCTTCAACCGAACTCGGGTCGAATTCGATCCGAAGTCTGGCCGAATTTGCCTGGGGTTGGTTTGAAATACTTTTTTTTTCATTAGCTCATTTCAAATATTAGTAATTTTGACATTAAAATAATATAATTAATGTTATTTTATAAATTAAATTTTGATACATAGTGACTGTCTCAGATTAGCTGTAGGAGTACTGTCCCAGCTGGAGGTGGTTCACCGGGGAACTCTTAAGTACCGTTTCGCTTCAATCATAGTTGTGGTGACAGACAGACTCTTTATTGGCTTGTCTCTAACATAGTTTTTGTATATTGAAATAAAATCATAAAATAAAATCAATTAACATTATTGACGTCCAAAATTCCTAATTCTCGACGTAAATAATTGAAACGATCTTCTGCTAGAGGTTTTGTGAAAATATCAGCTAATTAATTCTCAGTATCTATGTGTATAAGGTCAATATCTCCATTTTGATGATGATCTCTAAGAAAATGATGTCGAATCTTGATATATTTTGTAGGAGAATGACATACATGATTCTTAGTCAAATTAATAGTGCTCGTGTTATCACAAAAAATGGGAATATGTGTATAAAATAAATCATAGTCTTCCAAGGTTTGTTTCATCCACAAAATCTGAGCACAACAACGTCCTGCGGCGATATACTCAGCCTCTGTTGTTGATAGGGCTACAGAATTTTGCTTTTTACTAAACCATGAGACTAAAGCCTTGCCTAAGAAATGACATGTGCCACTGGTACTTTTTCTATCAACTTTGCATCCGGCAAAATCTGCATCGAATAACCAATAAGGTCAAAGGACTTAGTTTTGGGATACCATAAGCCAACAGAAGAAGTGCCCTTAAGGTATCGAAAGATACGCTTAACTGCGCACAGATGTGATTCCTTTGGATTAGCTTGAAAACGTGCACATAGGCAAACACTAAACATAATATCTGGACGACAAGCAGTTAAATAAAGTAAACTACCGATCATACATCGATACTTATGTGTGTTGACCGGCTTGCCTTGTTCATTAATATCAAGCTTTGTTGAAGTTGCCATCGGAGTGCCAATAGGTTTGACATTGTCCAGATCAAACTTCTTTAGCAAATCTTTTGTGTACTTTGCTTGATTTATGAATGTCTCATTATCAGTTTGTTTGATTTGCAGTCCGAGAAAGAATTTCAGCTCTCCCATCATGCTCATCTCAAACTCATTCTGCATACACTTAGAAAATTTTTGACACAGAGATTCATCAGTAGATCCAAATGTGATATCATCAACATAGACTTGTATTAAAAGAAGCTTACCATTAAAGGACTTAATAAAAAGTGTAGTGTCAACCTTGCCTTTTGAAAAACTATTGTCAAGTAGAAAAGAGCTTAGACGATCATACCAAGCACGAGGGGCTTGTTTCAAACCGTATAAAGCTTTCTTCAACTTGAAAACATGATCAGGATTTTTAAAATCTGTAAAACCTGGAGGTTGTGCTACAAAAACTTTTTCTTTTATAAAACCATTTAAAAATGCACTCTTGACATCCATTTGAAATAATTTGAAATTATGAAAACATGCAAATGCACATAACATACGAATGGATTCTAATCTCGCAACTGGGGTATAAGTCTCATCGTACTCGATACCTTCTTCCTGATTGTATCCTTGAGCTACGAGTCGAGCCTTATTACGAGTCACTAAACCATTCTCACTTAGTTTATTTTGGAATACCCAACGGGTGCCAATGACCGGATGATCAATAGGCTTGGGAATAAGTTCCCAAACTTGATTCCGTTCAAATTGGTTTAATTCCTCTTACATAGCATCTATCCAAAAACTATCACTACATGCTTCATCAATAGTTTTGGGTTCTAGCTGTGAAATGAATGCAACACTAGAAACAATATCTCTACTGGATGTACGAGTACTTACACCTTTGGTAATGTCACCAATTACCAAATCCTTTAGATGATCAGCCGTAAATTTTAATCTTTTCGGCAGATTCTGAAGGTAGCTGGTTCCTGGATCTTCTCTAGGAAGATCAGCTAGTGCCGAGCTTGGTTGAGAATCAGCTATTGTTCAGCTTGGTACAGTTGAATCTTCGTCATTGTCATCGATAGTCATTTGATTCAGTTCATCAAAAGTGACGTTGATTGACTCTTTGATGATCATGGTTCGTTTGTGGAAGACTCTGTATCCTTTGCTCTTGGCCGCATAACCTAAAAATATACCTTCATCGGCCTTTTTGTCAAACTTTCTCAAATTGTATTTTGTATTAAGAATAAAGCACTTACAACCAAATATTCTAAAATATGAAACTGATGGAATTATATCAAACCATAACTCAAATGGAGTCTTCTTCGATTTGGGTCGAATTAGAACTCTATTGAGAACAAAACAAGCTGTATTGACAGCTTCCGCCCAGAAATATTTGGGTAGACTAAACTGGTTTAACATTACTCTGGCCATTTCGGATAGAGTTCTGTTCTTACGTTCCACAACTCTATTTTGTTGTGGAGTCCTAGGGCAGGAGAACTCGTGTACAAATTAGTGTGTGTCACAAAATTGCTCAAACTTTGTATTCTCGAATTCGTCTCCATGATCGCTTCTAATACGAGTGATCATGTAACCTTTTTCATTCTGTACTTTCTTGCAAAAGGCGACAAATTCGGATAATGTATCATTCTTGCGTGTCAAGAAGTATACCCACGTGTATCTAGAGAAATCATCTACAATTACAAAAGCATAAAGCTTACCTCCGAGGCTAGCAACTCTGCTAGGACCAAATAAGTCCATATGAAGCAATTGTAGAGGTCTAGTAGTACATTCTGCGTTTACTGACTTGAATGTGGATCTGGTAGCTTTGTTCTTTTCACATTGACTGCATACCGAATCCTGCTTGAAAGTAATGTCCGGTAAACCGCGTACTAGCTTCTTTGTGGATAATCTTGAGATTGTGTCCATATTTGCGTGACCGAGTCTCATATGCCACAGATGACTCTCATCACCTTTAGCCATTAAGTATCTACCTGAAATATTAGTTTCTTCCAACAAATAGAAAACATATATGTTGTCTTCCCTGATACCTTCAAAGATAGTACTACCAGTTGAGCTATCAACTATAGTACATTTGTCTTTGCGAAAGTTGATGCCATAACCATGATCAGCTAAATGACTTATACTAAGTAGATTATGTTTCAACTCGGTAACCAGACAGACATCCTTAATTATATGATAGGGAGACTTACCAACATCACCGATACCAATGATATACCCTTTCAAGTTAATACCGAAGGAAACATAACCTTCCTTCTTCTTCTTTGATAGTATTACAAATAATGTAGCATCACCGGTCATATGCCGTGAACAACCGCTATCGAGGATCCATTTGCTTTTAGCATGTGAAGGGTATTCCACCTACAAAACAATTTACAGATGAAACTTTTGGTACCCATTTCTTGTAGAGTCCTGAAATGTTCGCCTTTGGTATCCAAGCATAAATATTTAAATCAACAAGCTTTTTGATTCTACATGCAGGTGAAATATGACCAATGAGGCCACAATAATGACATTGTGCATGTTTAGTGTTGAAAGCTGAGTGGTGTGCATGGTTGGTAGGTTTGGGTTTTCTAGTATAGAAGAAAGCATACCTATAATCCTGTTTGGGCTTAACCTTTTGGGGTAAAGGTTTGATAGGGTTAGGTCTGACAGTGTTTGGCTTGGGAATGTTCTGATTTTTCGGTAAGTGACACGTGTTAGGGAAGGAAGCAACAGTCTCAGGCTGTTTTCCTAACCTAATTTCCAATCTTTTGGAAGTGTCATACAACTTAGTATAATCAGAAGTGAGTGTTTCCATTCTGATTTGTGCACTTTGAAGACTTTTCTTCTCTTTAGAAAGTTCTTCTTTGAGTTGGTCAATAACTTTGTCTTTCTCTTCAGATGACTTGGTAGTCTCGTGTAATAAGAGCTTGATAGAGGAAAGCTCACCAGACTCACTAACATTATTTCTAACCTCAGCTAGTAGGTCGGTAAGTCTTCATATTTCTCCTTTGTACTCTTTGAGTACCTTCTTAGAGGTCTGATATTTGCTACGCAGTTTCCTGTAATCACTTATCAGTTCACTGAAGGCATCTCCTAGTTGCTCAAAGGTGAAGTCATCATATGTATCAACTACAGGTTCAGTAGGTACCTGATCGGATGCCATAAAGCATACGTTTGCAGCGTCTTCTGATTGTTCGTCTTCTGAGTCGCTGGCTTCACTTTTATGCCATATGCTGGTGTTGGCATATCTCCGAGATGTCGATCTCTTCAGGTTCCCTTTTTTATACCTGTTGCTCTTCTTGCTTGATGATGAGTTTGTAGGACAATCCTTCTTCATGTGTCCCTTCTTCTTGCAGCCATAGCAGACCGCATCATCTTGATACCAGTTGTTACTGCTGTTGTTTTCTTTGGCTCTTTTCTCATATCTCATGAATCTTTTGAATTTCCTTGCTAGGAGTGCTTGATCTTCAGCATCAGATTCACTGCTGTCTGAATCACCTTCAGCAGCTTTTCTGTGCTGAGCCTTGAAAGCGATCGTCTTCTCCTTTGGTGTAGGCTCTTCAAAATCTTGTAGCTCCAGTTCATGAGTGTGTAGCTTACCCATGAGTACTTCGAGGGACATGGTTGTGAGGTCGTTTCCTTCAATGATTGCAGTAGCCTTTGGAATCCAGTTCTTGGTAAGTGCTCGTAGGAGTTTGCGAATATTTTCATGGTTACTGTACTCTTTGCCTAGGGAGGACAAAGGATTTACAATATCCAAGAATCTTTCGAACATCTGAGTAACTGTTTCGTTGGGCTTCATCTTGAACACCTCATACTCTTGAGTAAGTCTGCTGACCTTTGATTCTTTGACTTGCGTCGTGCCTTCATGTGTGACTTCAAGAAGCTTCCACACTTCATTAGCCATTGTGCAGATAGACACCCTGTTAAATTCAGTTCTGTCTAAAGCACAAAATAGAGCGTTAATAGCACGTGCGTCAAGACTGCCTTTTTCTTTTCCTCCTCTGTATATCTTTTATGGGGGTTTTCAACTAGAACTCCATCAACATTTATACGAGGTGGCTTTCGATAGCCATCAATAACAATAGACCATAAATCAAAGTCAAGAGATTTTAAGAAGAAACTCATCCGTGTTTTCCAATAGGTATAGTTTGTACCATCAAACAGTGGAGGTCTGTTTGTGGCCTGGCCTTCACTTGTGAATTTCACAGTTGTCATGTGTTGTGCTGTGATCTGTATAACAATTAATTAAAAGAATAAATAATTGCAATGTTACCTTGCTTTACCTGTAACACCCGCTCTGATACCAATTGTAGGAACGAAAATGTAAAGCACAATACTCTAGAGGGGGGTGAATAGAGTTGGCAGCGGAAATATGCTAATTAAAAATGTTAGCAGCAAGATCACAGAATAATAATCACAACTAAATAATGTAAAGGCAGAGATAAGAAAGAAAACGCAAAGACAGCGATGTATACTGGTTTTCCTCTGTTGAGGACTAATCCAGTCGGTAGAACTCTTGCTACCAGTTGAATCCACTATTGGCAAAACCGTAAGTTTTTTTACGAAATTCTTGCAACTTCTACAACGCGAGCTTTGATACGAAGAACTCGTCCAACTTCAATTGTGAAGAGGTATTCTTCAATCAAGCCTTCTGATTACAATCTCTCAGAAACTACTAGACCGCACCGCACTGGCAAATCGACTAGAGGATTGTAATTGGCTTAGGATCTGAAATTTAAAGCTCAAGAAAACTCTTTGGAAGACTGAAAGCTTTAGATAGAGAGAAGATTGAAAGTGAATGAGTGAGTTGAAATGATCGAAATCCTTCTCTATTTACAGGAATTCCAAAGACAGAATTCTGGCAGAATTCGGGCAGAACTCGATGAGGAAATCTCGGTCAAATCCGCAACTGCAGGAGGACCAAGTTCCAGAGAATTCAAAAATCAAAATAGCCACTAACCGAACTCTGGCCGAACTCTAGCCGAACTCTGGCCGAGTTCTGTGAGGGTTAGATTTGGTTTTTAAAATTAGTTTTTGGGGATTTTTGAAAACCTTTTTGAAAACCTTTTTGAAGCTTTTGTTAATAAGAATGTTTTTCAAAACTAAGGACATTTTAAAAATATTTTGAAATCATTTTGGAATAGCCTATTTGCCAGTACGACTCAGTGTACAACGTATTCCTAGACTCAATAAAATAAAAAATACATTGCTCAAAGAAATACAGACTCGAACAGGCAAACATTATTTCGTTCTTGAACTGAGTAGATAGCTGTTCTTGATCATGTCCAAGAGTCCGATACATCCTGACTAGCTTCATATATCCAGACAAAGTTTGATCAATTATTAAAATCAGTTTGACCATATGACCAATGGGCCAACACACCTGCCCTGTACGAGTCGCACGACCCTGCGGGTAGCAGGAGAGTGCGTCCAGGCACGCACGACCGTGTCCGCGAGTCCAATGTGACTCGAACACGACTCAAAACCACCCCAGTAAATCAAAATCGCGTAAGCGACATCAAAATGAGAATTTCCATTCAAACACAATTTGAAAACTCGAACGAAATGCCCTTTGTGGTATTTCGTCGAACACCTGCGCATGCCACTGATACGTGTCCGATACGGATACGTACAGGACATGAAAAATGGAAAATCCTATACCTACAGAACGAGGACACCTAGGGCTAGATGAATTTGCAATTTAAACCTAATTTTAATGGGTGGAATAGAATGTACCTATGGGTGTTCTTCAACACAAAAAGTCTCTTCCAAGGAGTTCTTCAAAGTCACCCAAAATCCCCAAATTGATGCAAATCTGAAATTTGACTCCACCATCAGCAAGAAAACATTGATTAGATCATAATGGAAGAAATCCCAATCAAAAAGGAGTCCTATTGATTAAACTAGGAAGGAATTTAATGGAGGCTTACCTATTCCTTAAGAAAATGAAGAACTAATAAAGAAAGAGGCACAAATCCCCATAGAGACATTATATAGGCAAGGGGGGGTCTTGGCTGGACATAATAGTTAGGGTTAGGGTTTTTAGGTTTCATCCTATGGCTAGGATTGAATCAAGGCTAATGGGTGGCCTAGAACAAAGGGTTCTATCCTAGTTTCTTGCAAATCACTTAACCATAACTAAACTTGACTTAACCCCTTAACCAAACCATCTAATTCTCAAAGTGGCTCACTAAGTTAGTTATGACCCATCTAGGTTAGGTCCAATCTAGGTTAGGCTAACCAAAATCACAAGGCAATAATTATATTAGTATTTAAATCACATCATTCAATTAAATTATTTAAAAATTCCTAATAATATATTTTAAATTCAAATGATTCAAAAATGACAAAAATACCCTCAAACTAGAAATGTGGTAGTGACAAATAACTCAGATAAAATTACAAGATTGACAAAACTCACGTTGAACCCTTTGCCCTAATATGTTCAACCCCATCACCACTCTCAAGAAGAAAAATAGAAGAGTACAATTGAGATCACTAACCAACCCATAGCAATCATCCTAACGGAAGTTGAGGACTCCTCGATGAGATCTTTCTCTTCCTTCTGTCTTCGATGGCGAAGTCCTAAGAGCAAAGTATGAACTTTCTCTTAGATTTTCTTGTGGACGAGCACCCCGAATCTTTACTTTGTGCTGTGCTTTGTGCCTCCACCCTCACCGACGTATATAAGATGAGAAAAAAATCATATTCTAGTCATAATATGATTTCCTAAATATGAACATAATAGGAATCATATTATGCCTAAAATATTCCATCAACATCCTATTTTAGATTATAACATGAATTCAAATAAGAATACTATTATACCAAAAATAGTACAACACCAATTATGGACATCCAAATCAATATTTAATTAGATTTGGATTCCAAAAATATGTTGTTACTAAATTCAGACAAGACTTCAACAGACAGTATCATACACCTTATGCAGGTCGAGTTTACTGCACGCCCTTTTACCTCATGGCTTGTTGAACTCTCTGACAAACTTGTGCGCCAGCAATGAATTTTTTGAGATAGAGTAACCCTTTATGAATGCAGCTTGATTCCTGGAAATAAGATCGACCATCAGGCCCTTCATTCACGAATACATGATGACAGTGAAGATTTTATAGTTGTTGTTGCAGCAAGTGATTGGTCTGAAGTCAGCTAAGTCCGTAGCCCCCTCTTTCTTCGGAAGCAATATGAGAAAAGTATGGTTAAGTTCTTTCAGGAGCCGCCCAGTTACAAAGAAATCACTGACGACTTCGAGGACTAGCGCTTTCAGATCTTGCCAGTACTTTATAGAATTTGCTACTAAATCCATCCGGGCCCAGCATTTTTTTCAGATCAGCAGCTTTCACTAGTCTTTATTTCTTCCATAGTGACCGGAGCGAGCAAAAACTCTTTGCCCAAGTGCGGCACCAATTTCTTACAGATGAGAGTAGGAAAAGAGATTAGTTAGTTTGATTATACAACTCATAGAAGTACCTAACTGCTGTTGTTCGAATGTTCTCCACCGTCGATATGACATTGCCCTGATTGTCGATTCGTTGGTGGATACGATTACGATTTTGTCTCGTACGGATGGCATCATTGAAAAATTGAGTGCATTTATCCCCCTTCTGGAGCCACGCGTACTTGGCATATTGGGGGCAGCCACTTCCTCGGCAAGCTGGAGTTTTCCCACCTCTTCGACAAGCGTCCGCTCCCTCCGGAAGACCTCTTCATTAAGGAGATCTTCTTGTAAATTTTGTTGCATACTGTGTAACTTCGACCTTTTCTTTGTCAACTCGTCACTAGGCCTCTCTCGCACCCAACGTTTAAATTCCTTCTTTACTTGTTTTAGGTGATGTGCCATTCTATGTTGCATGTTCCCGGAGACCACCGAGGAAAATCCCCTCCCCACCGCATCATGATACCTTGGAGGAGAAACCAACCATTGTTGTATCAAAAATGCACCACCTGTCTTTTGAATCTTTTCGTGAGTTTGACGCTAAGTGGTGAGTGGTCATTCGTGCTAGCTGCCAGTCCGATTACAGGGATGTGAGGAAATTTCTCGAACCACATATTATCGCCAATGGCCCGGTCGAGTTGACATATGACTCTGCCCCTCATTGCTTTATTTTTCCATGTCCATACGTGTCTGCCTCTTTCCTGTGCTTTAAAACCAGCTCGGAGAAGACATTATTTGAAGTCATATAACATCGACTTCGACACTGTTCTACCTCCAATCTTCTCATTTTCGTGTAAAATAGAGTTGAAGTCTCTCATAAATATAACAGGGAGGTGAAGTGTTGTCTCTACCAATTGTATGATATGGGCAATGTCATCCTATATCTTCTTCCTCCGTTTTCTATCATTATGCCCATATACTGCTCCCAATATGAACTTGAGCCCACCGAGGAGAGTAAAGGAAACTGCTATAAGCTGATTCTAGGCATGGATAACTTGACCATCCTAGTGAGCTCTGTCCTACAGTAGCCATATACGAGCTATATCGCTATTCTCCAGATTATTTGTCTGTGCCCAATTGTAAGGAGTTCTCAACAATCTATCTGACTTGATTTTCGTCTCCAACAAGGCACTGATGTCACGACACGTACCCTGAAGAGGGGCACGAGTACGTAGTTACGTCCAGCCTACGCCGCAGTATCGGCGGTAGAACGTTGTATATAGGGTCTGTAAATACTACGACTAAAACAGATAAATGTACCTGTACAGAATATACACTCCGAATAGAGGTGACATAGCAATACAGTCTCAATCACATATATCAAACTAAGGTAGATAGCACGGTAAGAAAAATACGTTAGATAATGTCACGACCCGTACCCGCTTTTCGGATACGAGACGTGTCCAAGCCAGCCTACGCCGCAGAGTCGACGGTAGAACGCTGTCAAGCCCGCAAGAATATACATGCTCAAAAATAAACAATATTGCTCATTCACATTTCTAGATTTATTACAACATTTACAATTAAAGAAATACAAATTAATGAAATTGATACAATTGCTTTCTATTTTTAGGTTGTCTTCAGCATACCCAAGTCTTCCCCAGTGCTAAGAGTGATAGCGGCTAAACCTGAAAAATATTGGTTATCCAGTCAGGATTGGAACAAGTACACAAACCGACGGCAGTGCAAAACATAATAGAATTATCAAGACATGAAAATAGCATATGAGAAATAAAAACTGTAAGATAAAGTGATGTCATAGCACGATAGAGAAATAAACAAGGAAAAGCTAATAAAAGACATCTATCTAAGTGGTGTGAAATATCCTTTTGCCATGTGGACGGCTAGGGGGTAAAATCCGGCATACTGCACGTGTCGTGTGCAGCAGCTATCGTTCAAGAATAGACTCATGGGATATTTCTGGGTAGTCCACATGTATACTAAGATATTTCCCCTCCCGACTACTCCGTGTGACGAGCGTGTCAACAAGCAGCAAGATATATGTATAGACATGAAATAAAAAGACTACTATGAATCGGAAAGCAATCAGAAAGTGCACTTGCCTGAGGTCCTTAGCTGGAGAAACCAAAATACCATACCACTCAATGAGCCACAATCAGTCAACACATGTAGAAGTCTCCGGATGCTGAAATAAATAGTACCAATGTTCTCAGAATAGTCAAATTAGCTAGGATTGCCTGTCCTTAAGTCTAATTCTGTACACATGGGCAAAACGATAATTTCGGGCAAAAACGATGTCCGCCGTTGGACCCGCTTTGCACCGAAAAGCGTGCCAGAGTCAACGGTCTCTAAAGTCATCAAACTACATGTCTACGGATCCAATTTTCCGATACGAACCCAACTGTATGTCCAGAGTTGGATTCCGGTAGGCCGTGCACAAAATCGCCCGTTGAGCGGGACCGTAGGGCCCGCAAAACGACGTCGATTTCAACTGTCTCAGAATCGGACCAAACTTGGCATGCAGGACCAGAAAAACGATACGGTCCTGATGGCGCAAGTTTCGTCTCGATCTGACAAGCGTGCACAAAGTTACGACTGAATTTGTATTAGACGGATACGGGGCAATTTCGACGGATACGCGTCGAATTCGTCGCGCACACGCGACCAATTTGAATTCCGTCAAAGAACACACGACCACGAAGTCGTTACGCAGCTTTCGATGCTTACGGTGTGCGACCACGTCGCCCGAAATGGCGGGGCGGACGTCGTGTGGATGATTTTTATTATTTTTGAAACAGGTTTTTCGTCAACTTCACCCTAATTTTAAACAGCAATTAATCCACAAGAATTTATTCTAAAAATAGCGTTTCCATCTTGGTTAGGTTATCTAGAAGTTTGTTCAAGCGGTTTTCCAAAACTCGTGATGTCTTGATCGCAAATCGACCGCCAACTTGGTATTTTCAGGACAAATTCTGAATCCATAAATCGAGATTTTTCTCGTTTTTGGAACTCGGTTTTCATCGCGTACAAGGCGTAATAAAATAAACTATTTGAAGGGAAATTAAGCCGTATAGGTTGTCTACAGACCAGTCAAATTGGTTCGCAAAACGATGATCTGAGGAGATCGTTTCCTCCCTACGAAACCAGCCTCGAAGGGCGGCTGCTGCTGTTGTTTCTGTGCCGTTCCCGAGCGCGCGCACGGCCTCTCTGGCCTGGCCGGTCGACGGTCGGCCGAGGCACAGGCGGCGGCGGGCGGCGCGCCTAGGAGCCCGGGGTCGTCGGGGCTGTGGTGTCGGCGCACGGCTATCGATTTAGGGCTTGGGTGTTCGGTTCGACTCTACTCTCGGTTTCAAGGCCGCATATATATACTGCTCCTTTAGTTCTCGGTTTATTGTGAGTAGGTGAACACCACTTGGAGGAAGAATGAGCCCACGTGGGCTGGTGCTCGGGTGTGTAGTTCTCAGGTTGGCCTGGCCCCTTGGGGCTGGGATGTGGGACTGGGCCGGGTTGGGCCGAAGGCTTGGCTTGGGCAACCTTGGGTTTCTCTGGTTTTGTATTAGTCGGTCTAGATAGTCTTGGCAGCTTCAGTACCAAGTTTGGTATTGGCTGATATTGCAAACCTTTGTATAAACCAAATTATACTCAGAGTTATCTAAGGAAACCAACAAACAAGAAAAAAACAAAATGAACAAAATGAATACTATGTGCCTTTAAGCCACCTTGTATATAGAGACCTAACCAGAACACAACTTCTTAACCCAAAAACTAAGAATTGTCGTATTTACCTATACATACAATTACACACACCTATTATAGTATATTTATAATAAAATAATATAAAAACAATATTATTAAATAAAAATCCCAATATATAACAATAATAATAGTAACGAAATTTAATAACCAATAATGGTATATATATCTAACAATTAGCTATGATAATTAATTATTCATAAAATCTAAAAATTACCATTTAATTAAAATAAGTAAAAATAAAATATTTTAAAAATTTTGGGAAGGGGAGCTACAAATCTACCCACCTTAAAATAATTTTGTCCTCGAAATTCTAACTCATAAACATGCCAAAATTCGAACATAAAATAAGGAATACATCCACTATTACCACCATCTCTTCAAATTTAATTTCTCAAAAATATTTGTACCTTCTCTTAGCCATTCTGTAGCTACGAATCATCGAGGACTTCTACCCACCTTTGGTCACCCTACTCCCTCAAGGGTATGTCACTAAAACTTTATGACTTTCCATCAAGTTGCTAGAGTCGTGATCCCTAGATATCTAAGACATATGACATCTATATTCCCTCATATCTATCAAACAACCAAGTATTCAAAATCAAACAATATTCTAATATACTTAAGAATCCCTGATAAATTCTAGACAGCATGATCATTCGTCATCCCGAAATAGGAATGACAGGAAAATAAGGAAGAATAATTAAGTGCCAAATGAAATTTCAAGAACGGTAGAGAATATACAATAATACAGATAGAAAAGGGTATTTATGAATCTATAGTCTTATTCGCTAGATTGGGCTACTCTAGTCCAGTAGTTTGCTAAATTTTTTAGAGGGTCTTGTAATCCATGCAATACAGAAGTCCCGTTCTCAAAATTCTAATTCAACCAAGGTTCCATAATGAAATAGAATTTGAGAAATCAAGATTGTGGTCTTAATGGGCTCTCTATTTGGACATTAGTCGTTGGTTGAATGAACATTAGGTTTCAATTTGTATGGACTAGACAAGATTCTAATGATAAAACTACTCCTATTAGATTAGGTATCCTAGAATAGGTTTCTACGGAAGGGATTGAGCTAGTTGCTAGTCAAGTTGGTTAGCTAAGCTCCTAAAGTCCAAAATGCGCCTTCGGTGGCTTTTGTGTTTAAGGAGCACATGAGACCTCAATTGGATGGCACACTAGTGGCATGTGCATAGTGGGCTCCGAATAGATCACAACCATATATTGGGTCGAAGGAATTGAGTCGAGGTTGAGGCTCTAATGGAAGTCGAAAAATATACCGGTATTACGGTAAGGGTTATGGCTAATCCTTTTGTCCTGAAAGTCATACCATAAAAATAGAGTACAAGGGGACGGGTTTGAATGGGACATGTTATACCTAAATGAAGATGGACTCGTCTAGATCTTACATATGAAATTTGTTGGAAGATAACAGCTGATCTCGTGCTCCGAATATTAATGACACGGCCGAGGACACAAAATCATCTAAATAAAAAGTGGGAGTCCAAGGGCACTAATTATCATTCTAATGAAAAACTATTCTAATCAATCAGTAGTCTTCGTATATCACAAAATTTTAGAAGTCTTACAGTCTACCCACCTTAGAGGCTAGAATAGGGTGGCAAGGTTCCTGTCACAGGGCTGGCCGATGGTAGCTACACGGGTGCATACTACTTTATATCTATCTATCTATCAATTGCGAGCTTTCGTCTTTCCAAATCAGTGAAAGACAAAACAAATAAGGAGTTCAAGAGAGGAGTCACCGAGTACGATTACGTGATTCAAAGGCGAAGGTATTATTTCAAGAGGGATTGTCAAAGTAGTCGCGGGTGAGATCCTAGATACATCTATACCTCATTCCACGTAGAGTAATTAAATAAAAGCGAACCAAATGCATCATGGTTGATCAGACCGTAATACAATGATTCTGATTAGACAATATGTTAGCTAGACATATGTCTTAGATCAAGCTCGATAAAATAGTAAGCTTGTAAAACTAGGCTGTAATAGCAGCGTTGGTCAAGATAGTCAAAATATAAGTAGGCAAGATTTTTGGAAATGGGACAAAAGTTTGAATTTTGAGAGAATCAAAACCTTACCCGGTGTTATTGCCTATACAGTCAACCTATTATCTTCTATCCATAAGGCCTTGGTCGACTAATGGGTTATGGAATTCTAATTCCTATAGTCTGGATGAACCTGTTATTGTCAGTCAATTACCTTGTTAATAAAACACAAGGACCACGGGTTGGGAGACATGCTACTCGACTTACAGAACTTACACTAGTATTGGTTTCGGATCTTAGGGTCATACAGGGCAGCCTCTATTCTCTATAATATTCTAAACTTGTAATCACATCTGAAATCGTTTCACCGAGAATTATGCCTTGCCCGTATACTCTGGCTATGACAAACCCTTGGTTCCGTGATTCAGGGATGATAAGCTATCATGTACTCTACTTTATATTGTCACAAGGGTATCTAAGATCTAAAGAAGTCAACGAGAACCTAGTTTCTGGAATGTTCCATAGACTATGATTCTTCGAAACGATTTCAATTCTATGGGTTGTGTCTCGCCAGTGCGCTGCTGGCTGGCCATTGCAGTCGTAAAGTTTATTCTAACTATTTTCCTGAGACTTCAAGGATACCTAAGGGTCCAATCTATTTGACTAGGATAGATAGTGTAACATCTGCTTACAATTCTCATTCCTTAAGGTAAAAGGCTGGTCGAAAAGAAAGGTCTGAAGACAAATAAAATAATAACATCCTAATCTTGATTTCATAAATATTTCAAATGGTTGAGGGGAAAATCTCAAATAAATCTACTTCGAGATTCATATATGATTAGCAGGATTAGAAATTATAAACCAGTTCCTTACGACAAGATAGAATTTAAATAGGTAGTTCTAACTTATGTTATAAAATTTACATCTAATAAAGCAAAAGAAAGTTAAACATTTCATCAAGATCAAAGCCTTAATTCTAGATAAGCCTAACTAATCAAGTGAATGACAGACTATCATTGAAGCATATCATCGTATCAAAAGCAATTATGTATCAAGCAAGCTATCCAAAATCAATAATTCCTTATCTAAATTGCATGACCTGCCTGGCAACCTTAACTACCCAACGGTCAATTTGAACAAGGGACTCCTAGTCCTAGTTATTCTCCTAAATTATTTTAATCCTATTTGTGAATGAGCATTTCTTGAGGGCAGGCTCGCAATAGTACGACTAACGTACCATCACGAATTCGCATGGTTTGCAAAAACTGACCTGCATGGGCCACCACAAAAACTTGTCACGACCCGCACCCGCTTTTCGGATACGAGACGTGTCCAAGCCAGCCTACGCCGCAGAGTCGGCGGTAGAACGCTGTCAAGCCCGCAAGAATATACATGCTCAAAAATAAACAATATTGCTCATTCACATTTCTAGATTTATTACAACATTTACAATTAAAGAAATACAAATTAATGAAATTGATACAATTGCTTTCTATTTCTAGGTTGTCTTCAGCATACCCAAGTCTTCCCCAGTGCTAAGAGTGATAGCAGCTAAACCTGAAAAATGTTGGTTATCCAGTCAGGATTGGAACAAGTACACAAACCGACGGCAGTGCAAAACACAATAGAATTATCAAGACATGAAAATAGCATATGAGAAATGAAAACTGTAAGATAAAGTGATGTCATAGCACGATAGAGAAATAAACAAGGAAAAGCTAATAAAAGACATCTATCTAAGTGGTGTGAAATATTCTTTTGCCATGTGGACGGCTAGGGGGTAAAATCCGGCATACTGTACGTGTCGTGTGCAGCAGCTATCGTTCAAGAATAGACTCATGGGATATTTCTGGGTAGTCCACATGTATACTAAGATATTTCCCCTCCCGACTACTCCGTGTGACGAGCGTGTCAACAAGCAGCAAGATATATGTATAGACATGAAATGAAAAGACTACTATGAATCGGAAAGCAATCAGAAAGTGCACTTGCCTGAGGTCCTTAGTTGGAGAAACCAAAATACCATACCACTCAATGAGCCACAATCAGTCAACACATGTAGAAGTCTCCGGATGCTGAAATAAATAGTACCAACGTTCTCAGAATAGTCAAATTAGCTAGGATTGCCTGTCCTTAAGTCCAATTCTGGACACATGGGCAAAACAGTAATTTCGGGCAAAAACGATGTCCGCCGTTGGACCCGCTTTGCACCGAAAAGCGTGCCAGAGTCAACGGTCTCTAAAGTCATCAAACTACATGTCTACGGATCCAGTTTTCAGATACGAACCCAACCGTATGTCCAGAGTTGGATTCCGGCGGGCCGTGCACAAAATCGCCCGTTGAACGGGACCGTGGGGCCCGCAAAACGACGTCGATTTCAACTGTCTCAGAATCAGACCAAACTTGGCATGCAGGACCAGAAAAATGATACAGTCCTGATGGCGCAAGTTTCGTCTCGATCTGACAAGCGTGCACAAAGTTATGACTGAATTTGCATTGAACGGATACGGGGCGATTTCGACGGATACGCGTCGAATTCGTCGCGCACACGCGACCAATTTGAATTCCGTCAAAGCACACACGACCACGAAGCCGTTACGCAGCTTTCGATGCTTACGGTGCGCGACCACGTCGCCCGAAATGGCGGGGCGGACGTCGTGTGGATGATTTTTATTATTTTTGAAACAGGTTTTTCGTCAACTTCACCCTAATTTTAAACAACAATTGATCCACAAGAATTTATTCTAAAAATAGCGTTTCCATCTTGGTTAGGTTATCTAGAAGTTTGTTCAAGCGGTTTTCCAAAACTCGTGATGTCCTGATCGCAAATCGACCGCCAACTTGGTATTTTTAGGACAAATTCTGAATCCATAAATCGAGATTTTTCTCGTTTTTGGAACTCGTTTTTCATCGCGTACAAGGCGTAATAAAATAAACTATTTGAAGGGAAATTAAGCCGTATAGGTTGTCTACATACCAGTCAAATTGGTTCACAAAACGATGATCTGAGGAGATCGTTTCCTCCCCGCGAAACCGGCCTCGAAGGACGGCTGCTGCTGTTGTTTCTGTGCCGTTCCCGAGCGCGCGCACGGCCTCTCTGGCCTGGCCGGTCGACGGTCGGCCGTGGCCCAGGCGGCGGCGGGCGGCGCGCCTAGGAGCCCAGGGTCGTCGGGGCTGTGGTGTCGGCGCACGACTATCGATTTAGGGCTTAGGTGTTCGGTTCGACTCTACTTTCGATTTCAAGGCCGCATATATATATACTGCTCCTTTAGTTCTCGGTTTATTGTGAGTAGGTGAACACCACTTGGGGAAAGAATGAGCCCACGTGGGCTGGTGCTCGGGTGTGTAGGGTTGGCCTGGCCCCTTGGGGCTGGGATGTGGGACTGGGCCGGGTTGGGCCGGGTTGGGCCGAAGGCTTGGGTTGGGCCGAAGGCTTGGCTTGGGCAACCTTGGGTTTCTCTGGTTTTGCATTAGTCGGTCTAGATAGTCTTGGCAGCTTCAGTACCAAGTTTGGTATTGGCTGATATTGTAAACCTTTGTATAAACCAAATTATACTCAGAGTTATCTAAGGAAACCAACAAACGAGAAAAAAACAAAATAAACAAAATGAATACTATGTGCCTTTAAGCCACCTTGTATATAGAGACCTAACCAGAACACAACTTCTTAACCCAAAAACTAAGAATTGTCGTATTTACCTATACATACAATTACACACACCTATTATAGTATATTTATAATAAAATAATATGAAAAAAATATTATTAAATAAAAATCCCAATATATAACAATAATAATAGTAACGAAATTTAATAACCAATAATGGTATATATATCTAACAATTAGCTATGATAATTAATTATTCATAAAATCTAAAAATTACCATTTAATTAAAATAAGTAAAAATAAAATATTTTAAAAATTTCGGGAAGGGGAGCTACAGATAAAATAGGAAATGAGTCCAAGATCCACAAGTCAGCGCTATACATAAACATCCATACCTCAGAAAATATATAATAGATACTACAACTGACAGCACTAGCTGGCTCGTAGGCCAGGCAAACCTAACTAGCTAAGCTACTCAGGGTGAGCAAAATCTAGTGGCTCTACCAACAAGCCACTGTCTAAGTCTACTCCGTAAGACTCTACCCCATAGTAGGTCGGGCAATCAGCCTTGGAATCATCTGTAATATGTCAACAGTATCCTGTCAGAAAAATAAGCAAGTACAAACACTAATAGCAGTTCCATATGAATTGATAAATTCTATAAGAGACAGTGTAATAAAATATAAGACAAAATCAACTGGAAATATATATCATGGTTTGAGTACTGAAAAGGACGACGATATGAATGTATATAGGGCGACTTGGGAACTGTTCGAAAAGCCGAGTTACAACCCCTAAACCAAACAAGGACTGGGGCTGTAACCCTTCTCCCGAACAGAACTTAGTCACCACAGATAATAAATATAAAAAGTGCCTTGAATTATTAGTGCGTCATGTGATCGGCTTGGGAAAAACATGTTCAGGCTTTCTATTTGACCGGCTACAACCAAATAACAAGTGTGAAGCAACAAGTGTGAAGATAAGGCCGGTCACCATGGAAAGTTGTGAACAAGTAGCTATAGACAAGTGTCGAATACAAGTGTGAAGCAACAAGTGGGTATTTTGATCACACAACCACTAATAACTCCCCATCCCCGAATAGTATAAAGGATCCGGACATAACACATCATGCCACGGGATTTAAAAGCAGGTGATCAGCCCACTCCCAAGTCCATGTCTATACAAGTACAAGTAACAAATCGAGTCATGTACCAATATACCAAGTAATCCGGGAACAACATCTCATGACAGGATCCGACATATACTAGTCCGTGAACTATCGTGTCTGAGAATCATGTAAGACACTACAACTGAATCGGATATAGCAGATATCAAAACAATGAAAACTATCAGTGAATGTACTCGCCTGTGGTCCTGAGCTGATAGGGTGAACAGACGCTCAGAGTGATCACAGACCTAAAATAAGATACTATGAGTCAAACAGGGCTAAATACTGAAAAAGGAAACCAATTCAAGTCATGAATGCAAGTATAAGTCCAAACTAGGTCAATTTAGGTCAGACTGAGTCATTCTAGGTCATATTGGCTCATACTGGGTCACTGGGGGTCAATCCAAGTCAAACTAGGTCGAACGGGGTCAACGGTTGACTTACGGTTAACTTTTGGTGAAAAAGTCAACCCTGGTCAACTCTGGTCAACTCTAGGTCAACCCTAGGTCAAACTAGTCTAATGTTGACCAACTGTTGACTTTTAGTCAACTGGTCAACTCTGATTTGGTTTCGGTCAAATCGGGTCGCTTAAAGGCTAAGTTTGACCCTCGGTTGACTTTTGTCGACTTTTGGTCAAAAAGGTCAACCGACGTCAAAACTAGTCTATGAGCACTTTATTTGATCGTTACCAACCAAGGGAATCGGGTTCTAACTCTTTCTTAGGCTCCTAACACTAATACCCTATTCCTAGGCAAAACTAACATTTACCCTACCAAGGTAAATCCTGATACCTTGCCCAATCCCAAGGAAACCCCGCAAATACCCATGGTACTAGCCTAGGCTCCTTAGGGTAGCTAGATATCAACCTATCTAAGGTTTACCTAGTAAGGAAAATAGGTATCCTAGGTATCTAGGCTATGTTAGAATTACGTGGTATTGGTTTACCCTATTCCTAAACCATATCATGAATTTACCCTCTCAACACTCTCACATTCATCCTCACACCACACTCTCACAAAGTACTCTCATATTTATCACACGCATAGGTTTCTCTATAGGTTTCCTATTGGTTTGTACATAGGCCAACTATGGCTCACTAGCTACACTCTTATAGCACTCACACACTCACACAAGAACTCACAACTACACACACACACACAAAAGCTAATTTGGGACTGATTTGTAGTGGTAAGGTGGTGGTGTTAACATGGGATTTGAAGGGATGTTGGAGGGTGAAATATGGACTGGTTTTGAAGGGTTGAAGGACTGAAATGAAGCAATAAAGGACAGCCATGTATAGGAGAAATACAGGGACAGATTTTGGGTAATGTTAGGACTGTTATGGGACAATATAGGACAGCCATGGGGGGTTTTATGTGGACTGTTGGAAGGCATATGGCTGCTGATTTATGGGACAGCAATGTGGGTACTTAAGGGGCTGTTTTGGACAGTGATGTGGGGGTAAAACTGGAGAATGTTTTGTGGCAAATGGAGGACAGGAATGTGGGTTTAGGGGCTGCTAGTGACAGCCATTTGCGGGACAGAAATGGGGGACTGTTCCCAGGAAAATGGGACAGCCATGAATTGGTTCCCCCCTCTCTCAAGCACTCCAACACTCCTCATCTCCCTCTCTATATCTTCTCTCTATATACACTCAATCATATTATCAAACACCCTTCCTACAAACAACCACACACACACATCCCATTCTAGGCCGACCACTCATGCCTCCCCCAACACCAACACAATGCCACACACATCACACCATGATACACATCCACATATATATAAATCAATATATATATATATAATATATATATATATATATATATATATATATATATATATATATATACATATATATATAGAATGGTATATATATATAACCATATATATATATATAGATATTAGATATCATGATACAATATGATGCATAGGGAAACACATTCCAAAACTCTCCTAAAATCTAGAATAAAAGTTAGAACAACCTAAAATAAATGCACAAACAAATTACATGTGTCCAAATAGGGGGTTTTCCCACTAAGACACGACCACAACACAAAGGACACTACTATGACCTCCAAATGGACACGAAATGGACACAAATGGAGATACAACCATGGGAGTCATTCCTATGGGTTCAAAATATTCCTACATGCATGTTGGGGTGATTTAGAAGAGAGATTATACCTTCCGGAAGAGAGATTCAAAGAAAAAAAGCTTTCCGACTCGACACCGACACGTAGAGATTCCAAAAGGACATGAACGAGCTATGAATCCTCCCAAACTTGAGGAGCCCCTTCCTTGGATTGAATGGAGAGGGAAAGAAGAAGATTTGGTGGAGAAATGGAAGGATTTGGTGATGGTTTGATTAGGGAAAGCTCTCTAAAAAATAGGGAAACAAGAGAGAGAAATAAAAGGGAAAATAATAAAGTGACTTGTGCCTATCCATGCCAAAAGTGGCCAGCCATAATGGTGGGTTTTGTCCTATTAGGAAAGGTCAAAAAGCCCCCTACACTAATCTATTAGTTAATACATGGAAGGGGTTCAAGTTAGGGGTAGTTTAGTCATTCCAAAAACTACTAATCTAAATTAATCCTAACCAAAATAATTAGCCTAGTCACTAACTAAAATATCTAACATGTGGGCCATGGCTAACTAGTGTGTGGGCCCGCTAAAGTCAACACTACCCCGGGTCCCCGATAAAAGTCGGAATGAGCTGAAATTCGAACCCGACTCAAATAACCCCAAAATATTACAATAAATAAATAAATAATTCCAAAATAATTTAAAAATAAAAAATGACAAAAATACCCCTATTTCTGGAAACTGGGGGTGGCAAATCTATCCACCTTAAAAAAATTTCGTCCTCGAAATTAAAACCAAATAGTAAAATCTCAAATTCACAAGTCATGGCTAAAAATATAAAATGATTAAAATCTCAAAAATCAAAGCAGGAATTAAATGACTAAATTTATAAAATTTAAAATTACTCTCAAATATAAGTCTATCCACCTTAAAAGAATCATCCAAAAACTTAAAACGAAGCAAACACAGAAAATTCATGCAATTTGATAATCGTATGCGTCTGTCCAATCATCATGATACTCATAATCTCCGTCATGATAGTGAGCAAGGCTACGATAATCACAGAGTCCTCAACTACGGTACATACCTCTAGAATTATGGTATTTAAAATTTTTGTATTGCCGCTAGCTTGGCAGCGAAAACCTTAAATTCCCACACCCTAGGAATACGTCCATAGTCCGACTATATGTCCTTACTCTGCCTGCTAGCATGCCCTAGAGGATTCTAAAATCTCATAATCGAGGCGACCTAGCCTATACAACTTATCTCAGAAAATATATCACATTACAAGAACAAAATTTCATCCAACGAGCAAAGAACAGATAGAATCGAAGTTCAAGACTGTTTATGAGGAAGCAATACGGAAATGAGATCGAAAGATTGGAACCTGCTATCTGCTCTGCTACTGCCTGAGTGGGCTCAACTGTCATGGCGAACGAACGCCCCTGCTAGCCTCCTCTAGCCTGCCGTACTCTATCTTGGCCTGCCTGTCTGGCTGCACGGGCAGCACAGTCCCTCATCTGGTGATCTGGAGCTCCACAGAACAGATAAACTCCCAGCCTCAATCTACAGACCTCCCCGGTGTGCCCTATCTTCTTGCAGAAGGCACACTGGATGGCCTGCCTCTGGCCCTATCTCTGGTGCTGCTGGGCACGCGCCGGTGCCTGCTAGAACTGCAACTGAGGCTGCTGCTGCTGAAACTGCCTCTGCTGGAAGTGTGGATGCTTCGTTGGCCCTGCACTCGAACTAGCTCCCAGAACGTCACTGCTCCTCTTCGGCTTGAGGTCGAAGTCCTCCTCTGCAATCTGAGCCTCCATAAGGATCTGTTCGAAGGTCGCGTCTCGTCGCCCAGATGTGCGAGTGCGCACTGCATGAATGAGACCCCTCCTGAACTTTCGGGCCTTGTACCCCTCATCCTGAACCAAACTGGATGCAAACCTGCTCAAGCAGAAGAACTCTACTGCGTACTCGTCTACCGACGAGTTCTCCTGCACCAAACTGGCAAACTGCCCCTCCAAAGCTGATACGGCTACGTCTGGGTAGAACTTCTCCTTAAAGAGTTTCCTGAAGTCCTCCCAAGACAATCCCCTCACTGACGCACGCGGATCCGTGCGGTACCAAGTCAACGCTATATCGAAGAACTGGCTCGCTGCAGACGTCACCCACAGACCTCTCGGGACCTCTGCCAACTCCAGACTCTGCTGGACATCCTCTAGCCAGTCGTCCGCGTATAAGATACCCTCGGTACCCTTGAACTCCCGCGGGTTCATCTTCCTGAAGTGGAGGTGTGTACCGGGCCTTCTCTGATCCTGCTGCTGTACTGGTGCTCCCTGAACTGTAGCCTGTGCACCTCTCTCCACTGCTGCCATAGCTAGCTGATACGAGTTCTCCATGGTCTGTCGCAGCACCTCTGCCTGACGGTGCTGTGCCTCTGTATGTGCTCTCTGTGTCTGCAGCATCTATTGCAGAAGGGCTATCATCCCCTGGGTATCTGTCGGTAGCGGAGGCGACTGTGAAAGGATATCAGGGATGACTATGGATGGTCTCGCTGCTGGAGGTGGAAGACCTCCTGAAACCGTCGCTGCTGCTCCCGCCTGAAGGGCAGGGACTGAGGTGGCAGCTCCCTGAACAGCAGCTCCCTCTGCTCAAGGTGGAAGACCTCCGGGAACTGCCGCTGCTACTCTTGCCTGAAGGACAGGAACTGAGGCCACTGCTCTCTAGACTGCTGCTCCCGTAGCCGGAGGTGGAAGACCTCCCGGATCTAACCTCTCTGGAACTGTACTGGGCCATGCTGCCTAAGAACGAGTCACCGTCATCCTGAAGATGAATTGAATCCAAGAGATCAATATGGCACAAGATAAGATATTATCAAAGGAGGACAATTGAATTCAAATGCAGGAAGAGTTGTCATGGAAATCAAAGATCAGAATTTTCCTAAAATATGATTGAGTAACTCCTACCATACCCTAGATCCTACGTCCTAGTCGCAGGCTCGTAATTAGCGCTCTAAGTCGAGCACCATTACGAGATCGCACTAATTGCGACACTGACCTGCATGGGCCACCATAAAAATGTGTGTCACGACCCGCACCATGAAGAGGGGCACGAGTACGTGGTTACGTCCAGCCTATGCCGCAGTATCGGCGGTAGAACGCTGTATATAGGGTCTGTAAATACTACGACTAAAACAGATAAATGTACCTGTACAGAATATACACTCCGAATGGAGGTGACATAGCAATACAGTCTCAATCACATATATCAAACTAAGGTAGATAGCACGGAAAGGAAAATATGATAGATAAAATAGGAAATGAGTCCAAGATCCATAAGTCAGAGCTATACACAAACATCCATGCCTCAGAAAATATATAATAGATACTATAACTGACAGCGCTAGCTGGCTCGCAGGCCAGGCAAACCTAACTAGCTAAGCTACTCAGGGTGAGCAAAATCTAGTGGCTCTACCATCAAGCCACTGTCTAAGTCTACTCCGTCAGACTCTACCCCATAGTAGGTCGGGCAATCAGCCTCGGAATCATCTATAATATGTCAACGGTATCCTGTCAGGAAAATGAGCAAGCACAAACACCAACAGCAGTTCCATATGAATTGATAAATTCTATAAGAGATAGTGTAATGAAATACAAGACAAAATCAACTGGAAATATATATATCATGGTGTGAGTACTGAAAAGGACGACGATATGAATGTATATAGGGCAACTTGGGAACTGTTCGGAAAGCCGAGTTATAACCCCTAAACCAAACAAGGACTGGGGCTGTAACCCTTCTCCCGAACAGAACTTAGTCACCACAGATAATAAATATAAAAAGTGCCTTGAATTATTAGTGCGTCATATGATCGGCTTGGGAAAAACATGTTCAGGCTTTCCATCTGACGGCTACAACCAAATAACAAGTGTGAAGCAACAAGTGTAAAGATAAGGCCGGTCACCATGTAAAGTTGTGAACAAGTAGCTAGGGACAAGTGTCGAGTACAAATGTGAAGCAACAAGTGGGTATTTTGATCACACAACCACTAATAACTCCCCATTCCCGAATAGTATAAAGGATCCGAACATAACACGTCATGACACAGGATTTAAAAGCAGGTGATCAGCCCACTCCCAAGTCCATGTCTATACAAGTACAAGTAACAAATCGAGTCATGGACCAATATACCAAGTAATCCGAGAACAACATCTCATGGCAGGATCCGACATATACTAGTTCGTGAACTATCGTGTCTGAGAATCAAGTAAGACACTACAACTGAATCGAATATAGCAGATATCAAAACAATAAAAACTATCAGTGAATATACTCGCCTGTGGTCCTGAGCTAATAGGGTGAATAGACGCTCAGAGTGATCACAGACCTAAAATAAGATACTATGAGTCAAACAGGGCTAAATACTGAAAAAGGAAACCAATTCAAGTCATGAATGCAAGTCTAAGTCCAAACTAGGTCAATCTAGGTCAGACTGAGTCATTCTAGGTCATACTGGCTCATACTGGGTCACTGGGGGTCAATCCAAGTCAAACTAGGTCGAACGGGGTCAACGGTTGACTTTTGGTCAAAGAGTCAACCCTGGTCAACTCTGGTCAACTCTAGGTCAACCCTAGGTCAAACTAGTCTAATGTTGACCAACTGTTGACTTTCAGTCAACTGGTCAACTCTGGTTTGGTTTCGGTCAAATCGGGTCGCTTAAAGGCTAAGTTTGACCCTCGGTTGACTTTTGTTGACTTTTGGTCAAAAAGGTCAACCGACGTCAAAACTAGTCTATGAGCACCTTATTTGATCGTTACCAACCAAGGGAATCGGATTCTAACTCTATCTTAGGCTCCTAACACTAATACTCTATTTTTAGGCAAAACTAACATTTACCCTACCAAGGTAAATCCCGATACCTTGCCCAATCCCAAGGAAACCCCGCAAATATCCATGGTACTAGCCTAGGCTCCTTAGGGTAGCTAGATATCAACCTATCTAAGGTTTACCTAAGGAAAATATGTATCCTAGGTATCTAGGCTGTGTTAGGATTACGTGGTATTGGTTTACCCTATTCCTAAACCATATCATGAATTTACCCTCTCAACACTCTCACATTCATCCTCACACCACACTCTCACAAAGTACTCTCATATTTATCACACTCATAGGTTTCTCTATAGGTTTCCTATTGGTTTGCATATAGGCCAACTATGGTTCACTAGCTACACTCTTATAGCTCTCACACACTCACACACAAACTCACAACTACACACACACACAGCTAATATGGGACTGATTTGTAGTGGTAAGGTAGTGGTGTTAACATGGGATTTGAAGGGATGTTGGAGGGTGAAATATGGACTGGTTTTGAAGGATTGAAATGAAGCAATAAAGGACAGCCATGTATAGGGGAAATACATGGACAGATTTTGGGTAATGTTAGGACTGTTATGGGACAATATAGGACAGCCATGGGGGATTTTATGTGGACTGTTGGAAGGCATATGGCTGCTGATTTATGGGACAGCAATGTGGGTACTTAAGGGGCTGTTTTGGACAGTGATGTGGGGGTAAAACTGGGGAATGTTTTGTGGCAAATGGAGGACAGGAATGTGGGTTTAGGGGCTTCTAGTGACAGCCATTTGTGGGACAAAAATGGGGGACTGTTCCCAGGAAAATAGGACAGCCATGAATTGGTTCCCCCCTCTCTCAAGCACTCCAACACTCCTCATCTCCCTCTCTATATCTTCTCTCTATATACACTCAATCATATTATCAAACACCCTTCCTACAAACAACCACACACACACATCCCATGCTAGGCCGACCACTCATGCCTCCCCCAACACCAACACAATCCCACACACATCACACCATGATACACATCCACATATATATAAATCAATATATATATATATATATATATATATATATATATATATATATATATATATATATATATACATATATATATAGAGAGAGAATGGTATATATATATAACCATATATATATAGATATTAGATATCATGATACAATATGATGCATAGGGAAACACATTCCAAAACTCTCATAAAATCTGGAATAAAAGTTAGAACAACCTAAAATAAATGCACAAACAAATTACATGTGTCCAAATAGGGGGTTTTCCCACTAGGACACGACCACAACAAAAAGGACACTCCTATGACCTCCAAATGGACACGAAATGGACACAAATAGAGATACAACCTTGGGGGTCATTCCTATGGGTTCAAAATATTTCTACATGCATGTTGGGGTGATTTAAAAGAGAGATTATACCTTCCGGAAGAGAGATTCCAAGGAAAAAGCATCTCGACTCGACACCGACACGTAGAGATTCCAAAAGGACACGAACGAGCTCTGAATCCTCCCAAACTTGAGGAGCTCCTTCCTTGGATTGAATGGAGAGGGAAGAAGAAGATTTGGTAGAGAAATGGAAGGATTTGGTGATGGTTTGATTAGGGAAAGCTCTCTAAAAAAATAGGGAAGAACAAGAGAGAGAAATGAAAGGGGAAATAATAAAGTGACTTGTGCCTATCCATGCCAAAAGTGGCCAGCCATAATGGTGGGTTTTGTCCTATTAGGAAAGGTCAAAAAAGCCCCCTACACTAATCTATTAGTTAATACATGGAAGGGGTTCAAGTTGGGGGTAGTTTAGTCATTCCAAAAACCACTAATCCAAATTAATCCTAACCAAAATAATTAGCCTAGTCACTAACTAAAATTTCTAACATGTGGGCCATGGCTAACTAGTGTGTGGGCCCGCTAAGGTCAACACTACCCCGGGTCCCCGATACAAGTCGGAATGAGCTAAAATTCGAACCCAACTCAAATAACCCCAAAATATTACAATAAATAAATAAATATTTCCAAAATAATTTAAAAATAAAAAATAATAAAAATACCCCTATTTCTGGAAACTGGGGGTGACAACTGATAGTACATTATTTAATTTTGAGTTGATTGTGTACCTCCCTCCATCGCCCTATAGGACACACACCTCGGATATTCCAAGCAATAATAGACATTTAAATACCTGTTAGGGTGCCCTCCAAATCTTTACCGCTAGCTGTCACAGCCCACTCCTAAAACATATAGGATTTGGGTATAACCTGGCTAGCTGATACGACCTAGAGTGAGCTGCCCAATTTAATGGACTCACTTAGGCGTACTACGCTGTAAAAATAACTATACTACACAGACAAGTGGTAACATCTAGATCTCATCCACGGGAACAAAGAAAGCAATGAAGAAATATAAAATTGGAAATAACATGGAGTTTGAAATAAATACAACTGAATAGTCTGGTGGGTATAAGCCCACAGAGTACAACACTGAATGAAAATACTGAAAGAAGAAAGATAACTAGTCATGAGCATCGACTAACTAGATAATGATGCTCATAACCTATACAACACAATACCCTGAGTCAAGGAAACTCCTCTGGATGCACCTCATAGTCTTCTACAGCAAGTCCTGTCTCAAGTCCCGGTTCGCACCCAGCCAACTACAAGTGCTCGTCTAAATCTGGAAAGCAACCAGGTCCTCAGGAGACATAGCAAGATACAGAGGAAATATGCCATAAAGTAATACTGAATAACTGTAAAGGGTGAACTAACCAGCTAAGTAAATGTACTTTGAAGACAACTGTAGTACGTATGGGTAGGTGAATAAGGATTTAGCATCGAAGCACGGGCTGACGTAGGATCATGAGCCGAGGCTCCACCGGGTAACACTGAGCGACATGGCCCTTTCCTAGGATTTTGGCTGTCCCATACGCCTACTAATTGTCTTCCCCTACCCCTTGAAATACGCAAGTCGTATCCACCACTTGAATACTCCGACTCTCAATGCGAGGTCACAATAACTAGACACAACCTAGCCATTCTATATACCAGAGCATAAGCCCTTGCACTGGTAGCTAATCAGATGTGCAACCCCGTGCCTTGGTACTGTTTGCCATTGATCGTCGTAGAACAGAACAGTTTTATAGGATGACTGAACTTGACTTACAATTACAAACTCGCTTGTACAAAAGAGAGTCTAGGAATAAAACCTAGGAAAAGCAATCTAAGTATAATTGTTTAGTTTAGATTTTGGGGGTGACGATAGAGGCTCGGAAAAGTGCTATTAACTCTTTCTTACTCCTTGGACGATCGAACGCAATATCGGCTCCGGTGAAGAAAATGATCTCTGTATATCTGTCTTCTTTTGCAAAGGAATAGCACCTTGCTATTTATAGGAATTCATGAGGAATGGGATGTACAGCCACGTGGCAAATTTTGGGCCACATCATTGTAATTGTACCTCGAGACTCAATTTATCATGATCTGTTCGTTACAATAAATTTGAACTATTTAGGACTTGGTCAATTTCTGTCACGTATCTCGATTGCTACTCTGTGGCGGGCTGCATGAAGGATGTATCCTGGCTGAGCCGCATGAAGGACTTTTCTATAGCCGAGCCGCATGAAGAGTGTCTCATGATCGAGCTGCGTGAAGGATGTCTCATAATCGAGCCGCATGAAGAACGTCTCATGATCGATCCGCATGAAGGATATCTCATAACCGAGCTGCATGAAGAACATCTCATGACCGAGCTGCATGAAGGACTGTCTCATAACCGAGCCGTATGAGAGATGCTTCATGATCGAGCCGTATGAGAGTTGTCTCATGACTGAGCCACATAAAGAGTGTCTCATAGGCGATCCGTATGAGGAGTCTTCTTTGGAACTGTGCACTCTCGTCTTTTTAGGAGCATGTCACGTCTCGTCTTTATGTCAGAGCTGTCATCTTTGTTAGAGCTATCACTTTTGTGTCAGAGTAATTATGGCCTGCTACATAGAGAGACATTTATTGCTTAGGCTGATTTTGAACCGCTTAAGGCTTCCCACTGCTTTTGGGCCGCATTAAGCTTTCTGAGCCGCATGAAGCTTTCTGGGTTTTGTTGAGCCGCATGAAGCTTCCTGGGTTTTGAGCCGCATGAAGCTTTCTGGATTTTGAGCCGCATGAAGCTTCATGTTAATTTTCGGGCCGCATAGCAAATCTTATCCTTTTCTATGCTTCTACAAGACCCCCTTCAAAGTTTTCAAATTGTAAATTTAAAATACTTTGAATAAGAAGCATGGTCCCATGAAGTGTCGAGACCGCATAAGCTCTTTATGTCGTATAAGCTTCTCTGACCGCATATCGACTTCGTGCCACGTGGGCGTCTCTTTACTTCGGCATTCATTATTTTTTATTTGCTTTGATAATTTAAAGCCGTCTTTGGATAGAATTCCGAGAGTCGACATTAATTTTTTTTATTTGCTTTGATGATTCGGAGCCGTCTTTTGCATAAAAGGGGATAGAATCCCAAGCGTTGCCTTTATCCTTCGGTTAGCACGAAATTCGAAGCGGTGTCTATCGATTTACATGCCCTTGCCAGCCTATAAGTACGAGCAGTTTGAGGAGAGAGGTTCTTTCCTTCCTTCTTCAATCTTTCTATTGCCCTAATCGTCGCTTCTCTTTTTCTCTCGATCATTTATGGCTCCCAAGGCTTCTTCCATCGCTGCAGCGAAGGACAAAGGACTTGCCTCCTCGTCCAACACGGCGAGCTTGACCCACCACGACGTTCATCCTCCTATTAGTGGTAAGAACGATGGAAAGAAACTGCATTAATCCAAACCCTAACTGCAATGGCTATGTCGTATGTTTTATGTGTGGGCCTTTCTCTGTTATGCTTCGGCATAGTTGATGCTCTTTTCGTCTTCACTGAACTGCTCAAGTTCTGTGTGATGGATCCGCATGAGCTGTGCCGTATAGGCTGCATGAACGTCTCATAACTGAGCCGCATGAAAGGTGTCTCATGACCGAGCCACATGAGAGATGTCTCATGACCAAGCCGCATGAGAGATGTCTCATGACCAAGCCTCATGAGAGATGTCTCATGATCGAGCCACATGAGAGATGTCTCATGGTCGAGCCGCATGAGAGATGCTTTATGGCCGAGCCGTATGAGAGATGCTTCATGACCGAGCTGCATGAGAGATGCTCCATGACCGAGCCGCATGGAAGACGTCTCATGACCGTATAAGCACCTTATGGACTGGGCCGCATGAACGCACACCCAAAAGAGCCGTATAAGCTCGACAAGTATTAAGTAGTTTTCTTTGGCTATCTTTTGACTTTTTTTTTCTTTCCTTTTCAATGAAGCTGCCGATCAATACCTCAGGGGAGCTCTTGGTAGGTCAGGCTCAATCTGCCTTGGGTGCGAGGTTTGACCAGGTGGTCGAATATGTTTCAACCCAAATTACTAAAGAACAATCTGAGGACAGGCTGAGGGTCATCAGCAACCAATCCTTCTTCTACCTCTTGGGCATGATGAACTCGGGACGGTTAGGGGGCACGCATCTGAAACCCGCATTCTTCTTTGGGGATGCCCTAACTGTAAAGAAATCTAGCGTTCTAGATTTATCTGAAAGTTGGAGTTTTTTTTCCAACGGGATGGCGATTCATATTCCTCAGATGGAACGTCATTTCCCGCTGTCCTAGTTTAATATGCTGCCCATTGACAGAAAAATGGTGGACTCTCTAACTCTGAGCCAGCAGGAGATGTTCGTGGGTGATATTCATTAAAACAAAACATCAAGATCGGTAGTCGCGGGCAAGATACCGATCAGCCGCTCTGTGATGGGGTTAGCCCCGGGTAGTTTCATAAATGTGCATAGTCCTTATTTTCGGGCCTTCCAAGCTGATACTTTTATGAACCAGATTACTTAAAAGGGGCCCTACCCCACTGGTCGGCTATCACTGCTGAACTGGATGAACCCCACTCCTTCATGGATCAATTTAACCATGTAGATTTTGCGGACATATAAGGAACTCCTACTCGAGATTGGTCTTTATCATGACATACGGGGCACTTGTTATGGTCTGTCCATAAACAAGAAGCTGTTCATGGCTCTTCTTGAGATGTACAACCGTCGCATGGGGACCTTCTTTACACCTGGAGGGGAAATAAGACTCGCTCTCCATGAGATGCGTGAAGTCTCCAATATGCCCTGGGAAGATAAAGTTTTTGAGGTGTATACCCCTACGAATGAAGAATTTAAAGAATTGGAGCGGCGGTTCCCGTGTTTTGTGGCTGTTTATCGGGAATTGCTATGTCACCATAGCACGTGCCAACAGATGTCAATGTATAAGAATGATAGCTCAGAGGGGAATCTTCCTTACACCAAGACCTGGCTCAGCTACCTGTTTGAACTAGGTGCCTCAGGCCAGGTTTTCCCTCGAAGTCCTCGAACCCGGGAGGAGGTGCACAACCAGGTGTTGAATGCCAAGAGGGTTAAAACTACGGGTGATAGATTCGGGTGCTAATCTGACACCTTAAATTATTTTTATTAAGATACCCAGAATATGTCCGATAAGGCTCTCCTGGCAGGATTTTCGATGTTGTGGCTGCGAAATTGTGTAGTTTCGGGAGGGGCTGGTGCTACCGTAACCTGATACTTCCTACAGTAAAGCTAGTCTTTGGAGGCAGGCTCGCTTTACTCCCCGCCATGGTATGCAGTATTTATCGTGGCCTCCGTACTTTTTTGTCCAAAGTCATTGCTCGTGATACGACGAAGGACTTTGAACGAATCGAGCTGCCCTACCATTATCTGATGGGGTGGCTGTTAATGCATTGCCCGTCTTTGATTAGGCCTGACCCAGAGGACGACGTGACCGCTGATGATGCCTTCATCTACTAGTACCGTCATATGCCCTGGAAGTACACTACCATGCCGGCCTGTCGGATGGCGCTGGCGCGAGTGGACAGATACTCATTTTTCGTGTTTGTTCCTCATTTTACTGACGAAGAAGTAAGAGACATATATCTTGATAGTGTTGTGTCTCCCAATTTCTTGTCCGATAAGATGCTCCTCTAGTTGCAGAACATCCACCCTGCACATCTGGTGTATCGTAATCGCAACGCCGTCTTTTTGGAGCCTTACTTATCCAGTCGATTCTCTTGGCAATTTGGGTATAGTCAAATGTTCTTGGACAATCCCAGCTCCTGTCTGGGCTTCGAGGGTAGCTTTTAGACGGCATCCGGACTTGGCATTATTATAGCACGGTTCATACCCGTGCCAGCTTCTCTGTTCCGATGCTGGAGAGTTGGGGCATATTTTATACATGGCGGCCCTGTACCATGTTATGTGAACAAGCCCCCTAGAGATTTTGATCCAAGTACCAGCTTTATTATCGATACTAGTTTGGGGGAGAAGCCAAGAGAGTCCTGGAAGGGGAAGACAGTTGATGTGTCTGACTCAGAGTCTATCAATGTAGATGAGGAAGATGACCCTGATAACCTACTTCCTCCTGCAGACGATTTGGTGGCAGATTTGCCCCCTACTGTGCCTAGTCCTTCACGTAAATGGAACAGGCGTGAGTCCTCTGTCGACGGTATAACTTACTCCCGAAAATGGGCCACGGTCAAGTATCGCGGGCCAAGCACTAGGAAGAGATGTGATGACGTTGAAGCCATTTCAGAGGTGAATCGAGTTACAACAACCCTTTTTAGTTCTTCTTTTCTGAAATATAATCTGATCATCATTTTTTTTCTTTTTCTTTGTAGGCGTCAGGAGAAGTGAACTCCCCAGAGCCGGCTACCGCCTCTGAGGTTGACCCTGCTATAGCCACCTTAATTAGTGATATGACTGCCGAGCTTACTTCCACCACGGTCGTCCCGACGACGGCTGAGATTCCTCCTGCTGCTGACATCTCAACCAGGGGCGATGTGGGCATTTTTGAACCAGTCCCCGAGGTTGCTGAACCTCAGCCGATTGATACTGACCCAGTTGTATCCACCTTCGGGGCGGCTGGGGCAGAGGAGGCGGCTGCAAGTGGCTCAGGTGTCGCCGTTGAGGAGGATACGGTGGCTGTGAGTGAGCCTCAACCACAGCGACCCTCCCCTGGTAAGCTATGTCATGTCTTGACTAGTGAGGAGGTTCATTTGCTCTATCTTCATATCCTTCGGGTTAAGTTGATCGATGGTTGTTCTGGACACACAGGTCCTGCTCCTTTACTGTCGACAACGGACACCATCGGGAGAGAAGCTACCAGGGTAGATTTAGTGGAAGGATGTACGCCTCTTCCTCCTCTATCTCTGACCGAAGCCCCTCTTGCCGGGTCGAGTTCAGGAGGACAAGTAGTGGGACTGCCAGGATGGGAAAAAATGGTCCCTACACCCTCCTCGGTTAATGTGGCTTCAACACCGGAGGTGTACCTTTCTGTACTGCCAAGTCTTCGAATCCTTCGGGCTGCGGAAGAGGAGATGACTGCTGTTCAAGCGTCTTATCGCTCAGAACTTGCATCCCGAGGGTAGGGGTATCAAGTTCTATTACATCGTCTTTACAACCATCTTTAACTCTTCTGGCTACTCTTCCTTTGACACCGTCCTCTTTGGAAGTTCTAGACGAATCGTCGAAGGACGTAATTGATAGTTTCTACCGCTATTTGAAGCGAGGGATCGACGCTGCCATGAAAAGAGGGACATCTTTTGTACTGGCTCGTCGATGTGCCTGCGGCCAAATTGAACTTCTCAGAACACTCCCGGGCGGGACAGGGATAGTCGACCTCTTGGAGCCCAAACTGGTAGAAGCTGATAAGCTCGTGGCTCAGCGTCAAGGGCTGCGACAAGTTGATATGTCTTTGGCAATAGATCAGAAGCGCGCCTTCCTTACAACAGCCATGGAGAAGGTAAAGACAGTATTGAATACGTCCAAGCCTGCTCTGGTGAAGGACCTTCAAGATCTGTCTTTGAAGTATGATCAACTAAGCCAGGGAGGAGAGGACTATTTGGCTCGGGAAGAGGCCACCTCTCGTGGGATAGCCGATACTAACGAGCAGATCCTTCAACTCCAGATAAAGTTGGCTTCCTTAAAATCTGAGCTCCAGGCCTTCCTGTAGAGATAAGGAGTTAATTTGCCGAGAGACCGACCAAGTCACCCGAACCTCTGATGCCCGGGAGTATGCGCTGAAGAAACTTGAAGACCGTTGGCAGGGTCATGCGCATCTAGAGGATACAGAGAAGCTGACTGAAGAAGCTGAGCCCCGGGCCGCACTGAGGATTGAGCGGTCGACAACCAAGCTGAAGGACCGGCTGAGAGAACTGTGTGTCGCTGAACCATAATCAGATTTTTCTCTCCTTTATTATTATGTCTCTCCACTTTTTTAAAACAGGGATGTGGTCCCAAGACAATGTAGCACTTTTGATTTAAAATGAATGAGTATGTTTACCTCATCCTTTATTTGTGGTATCTGTTGTGTTCGTATAGTATTTTTGGTGTTATGGTGGTTGCCCCACTAGGGGACTTTCTGTGGCCTTATTACCTTTGGCATACCTTGGTTTTAGGTATGGATAATAAATTCGATAGAGAAACCCATGTTTGCCATTAATTGTAAAAGAACAGAACAATTATCGGAGGAGTGAACTTAGACTCACAATACAAACTCGCTTGTACAAAGAAAGCCTAGGGACGAAAATCTAGGTACAGCAATCTAAGTACAATTGTTTATTTTAGATTCTAGGGGGTGACGATAGAGGGTCGGGAAAGCGACAGCAGCTCTGCCTTACTCCTTGGACGATCGGGTGCAGCCTTGCCTCTGTAGAAGAACTGCTTGGCGTTGATGAAGAAATGCTCTCCTTTCAATTTCTCTTTGACTCTCTGGATCCGAGGGGGATGTGCTCTCTCTCTTCGCTCTCTGCTGCTTTGCAAGGGAATGGCACCTTGCTATTTATAAGAGTGGGGGGCATCATTAGGGTTTGCAATGATTGCCCATTCTCAAAAGTCGGCGGTTAAGGATCAATGAATTTGGGCCGCTCGTAATAGATTTGAGCAATTAATGTGATTGCATCAAATCTCTGTGGGCAATTAATGATGATTTCCATAAATTCTTATGATTTGTTATGCCAAGCTCGGATCTCCTGCCACATGTTCAATTTAATTGATTACAAATGATCTAATTTGATCACAGTAATTATGAGGATGGCACTAAACCTGGTTGTTAGGATTTGTTGATGAATCTTGCCACGTGTCCCACTATTATTAGGCTGATAGCTGCAGGGACGCTGGCAAAACCGCGAGCCACTTAGAAAATCTGAGCCGCATGAGGATTGCTCCCCCACTGAGCCGCATAAGGCTGGCCACGTGTCAAGGCTGCTTGGGAGTGGCCTCTAAACATTTGAACCGCATGGAGATGATCTGAGCCGCATGAGCGTAGGCGACCGCATGATGGGTGGCTTCTCAGTGAGCCGCATGAAGATAGTCCTCATGAGCCGCATGGGTAGCCTCTGTCTAAGCCGCATGGGTAGCCTCTGTCTGAGCCGCATGGGGTGGCCTCTGTCTGATCCGTATGCGACTATCCACGTGTCAAGGCCGCATAAAGGTCTTTGGGGTTTGATGGATTGTGTCAGAGATTTTCTTCGTTTCCCTTGGAGTCTGCCATTATGACAGAGTCATCATTGCATCTTTATGTTAGAGCTGTCATTGGTCAGAGCTGTCAGCCGTCAAGGCATTAAATACAGTAAAGAAAAAGGGAAGAGCTGTTAGGGCTACGTGGCCGCATAGAACTATTCGAGCCGCATAGACGCTTGAGCCGCAGGGATCCCTGAGCCGCATGAGCTCTCTGAGCCACATGGGGATCCTTGGCCGCATGGATCTTTCTTTATTCTTTTCCATGCTTCTAGAAGACCCCCTTCAAAGTTTTCAATTTGAAAAATTAAAATACTTTGAATAAGAAGCATGGCTATGTATAAACTCTTCTTGCCGCATATGATGTCCTGGCCGTATGGATGTCCCAGCCGCATAGCCTCCTCGGCCGCATTGGTTAATCAGCCGCATGGACCCTTTGGCCGCAGAGGCTGTCTGGCCGTATGAGCTCCTTGCCAAGTCATCCTCCCGCGTGTGCAAATCTTTTTGCATTAATTGCTGCTTGATTTGCTATCAGTTTTAAGGCCGCTTTTTGGGGCAAGATCCCAAGAGTCTAGCCTTAAATAATCAAATCGCCTTGATAACCGAAGAGTCGGTTATACTGCTCATTGACCGATGCGTCGGTCCATTGGGGTTCTGCCTATAAATAGCAGGGTGTTTGGGAAAGACTTTCTTTTACTTTCTTCTATTGCCCTAACTCTCTTGTCTTCGTTCTCCTTCTCTGACCATAGTAATGGCTCCCAAGAAGACTGTTGCGGCGAAGAAGGTAGTGTCTTCATCGGCGGCGAAGGGTAAGAAAGCTGCTTCTGCGGCGACGAATGTGGCAGCTCCTCTGCCAGCTGACGTGCCCGTAGTTCACCCCGACGTCCACCCCGCTATCGATGGTAAGGACCTTTGCGTGAGTTTGGAACCCTGACTATCATGGCTACGTCGTATATTTTGTGCACGAGCCTTCATCTTCTTGTGTGCCGCATACACGTCTCGAGCCGTATGGGGTATGTTCCATGTTTGAGCCGCATGAGATCTGTTGTTGTGACCGCATAAGTGCTTCTCTAGCGGGGCCGCATAAGCTCAGCATAAACTCACTTGATTTGGACCGCATAAGCCTATTCGAATTGGACTGGATGAACTTATCTGCATTTGAGCCGTATAAGCGTGTCTCTAACGGGGCTGCATAAGCTCACTTGATTTGGACCGCATATGCTCGCTTTGAACTCGTCTTGTCGTATGAGCCTTTTAAACTTATTCGAACTCGGTCTCATGAGGCTGTGTTTGAACTGAGCCGCATAACTATGTTTAGTCACTGTAGCATGAATCGCATAAGCTTTTTTCTGAGTTGGGCCGCCTGAGGCTTTATTGAATCCGAGCCGCATAGGCTTGAGGGCACTAGTCAGTCATCTTTTTTAACTTATTTCTTTTGTCTTCGTCTCAGTGAATTTGCCAGTTAACGCTGCTGGGGAACCCCTGGTGGGTCGTGCTCAGGCCGCTATGGGCTATAGGTACGACCATATAGTTCGGTATGTGGCGGACCAGTTACCTAGTGACGAGCCTCCGGCGAGATTAAATGCCCTCAAGAACCAGCCTTTCTATTTTCTCAACGCTATGATGAACTCGGGGAAATTAGAAGGGGAATACCTGAAGCAAGCGTTCTTCTTCGGAGACGCCTTGACTGTGAAGAACAGTCATGTTCTGGATGTGTCAGAGAACTGGAGTTTTATTTCCAACGGAATGGCGATCCGTATACCCCAAATGGAGCGTCACTTTCCACTATCTTGGTTTAATATGCTCCCACTGGACCGGAAGATGGAAGAGTCTTTGACTCCTACCCGAAGTGGGATGTTTGTAGGAGACATCCATTACAATAATAGCATGAAGTTAATGTGTGCGGACAAGGTGCATGCCAGCCGCTATGTAATAGGATTAGCCCCGGGCACTTTCTTGAATGTGTCGGGTCCCAATTTCACGTTTTCTGCAGCCGACACTTTTCTGAACCAACTTGCTCAGAAGGGCTCCTATCCCATTGGTCGGTTGACGCTCCCAAGTTGGATATACCGCATTCCCTTATGGATCAATTTGTCTATGTGGATCTCGCGAAAGTATGAGGCCTTTCTGTGTAAGATTAGTCTTTATCATGCTATTCGGGGTACCAGCCATGGCTTGCCCATAAACAAGAGATTGTTTATATCTCTGCTGGAGATGTATAATCGTCGTACGGGAACCTTCTATACACCCGTAGGAGAAATGGGGCTTGTACTCCATGAAATGCATGCGGTTTCCAAGCTTCCTTGGGGAGATGAAGCTTTTGAGGCGTACACTCCTACGAATGAGGAGTTCGAGGAGTTGGAGGAACGGTATCCAGGCTTCGTGGCTATCTATCAAGAGATATTGTGCCACTATAGCACATGTCAGCAGATAGCCAAGAAGGACAGCAGTTCGGAAGGGAATGCTCCCCATACTAAGGACTGGGTACGCTATCTCTTTTCGATGGGTGCCTCAGGCCGAGTTACTTCTCGACGTCCTCAATCCCGGGAGGCGGTTCAAGCCTTGGTGTCGTCGACCAAGAGGATGACCACCACAAGTGACAGATTTGGAAGTCAATGTAGAAGCATGGAAAAGAATAAAGAAAGATCCATGCGGCCAGATAGCCCCCTGCGGCTCAGAGAGTTCATACGGCTCAAGTATCCATGCGGCTCGAGCGTCTATGCGGCTCAAACAAGTCCTATGCGGCTCAAAGAGGAGCCACGTGGCCTACAAACAGCTCTCTCATTTTGCATTAAATGCCTTGACGGCTGACAGCTTTGACGAAGTGACAGTTCTGACACGAAGATATTATTATGACTCCCTCATAATGACGGACTCCTCGGGAAGCGAAGAAAATCTCTGACATGATCCTCCGAGAGTTAGAAACTATCATACGGCCTTGACACATGGACATCCCCATGCGGCTCACGAAGACTAGCTCCATGCGGCTCACGAAGACTACCCCATGCGGCTCACGAAGACCAGCCCCATGCGGCTCACAAAGACCATCCCTATGCGGCTCACGAGGACTATCTCCATGCGGTTCACTCATGCGGTCATCCACACTCATGCGGCTCAAATCATTACCATGCGGTCCAAATATTCGAGGGAAACCACTCTTAGGCAGCCTGGACACGTGGCCAGCCTTATGCGGCCCAACTTTTCTGCAGCTCAGATTTCTGCTGTTATGACACTTGGCATGATAGCAGGGCACGTGGCATCAGATTGATAAGAAATCCCTTAACAAATCCCAATAAAATATTGGGATCAAATCAGATCATTTGCAAATAAGCCAATTAAAGACACGTGTCGAGGGATCCGAGGTTAGCATGACAAATCAGGAGGATTTATGTCAATCAGCATTAATTACCCACAAAAGATTTGATGCAATCACATTTATTGCTCAAATTTCGATGAACGGCCCAGATCCAGTGATCCTTAGCCACCGACTTTCAAGAATGGGCAATCATTGTAAACCCTAATGAGGCCCCTCCACTCTTATAAATAGCAGGGTGCCATTCCCTTGTAAAGAGAGACATACACACAGAGACACATAAAGAGAGACATACAGACAGAGAGACATACAGAGAGATATACAGAGACAGAGACAGACGCACATAGAGACATAGAGAGCCAGAGAGCCTGAAGAGAGAGCATTTCTTCATCAACGCCCGTCAGTTCTTCTACAGAGTCCAAAAGCTGAACCCGATCGTCCAAGGAGTAAGGCAGAGCGGCCGTCGCTTTTCCGAGCCTCTATCGTCACCCCCCAGAATCAAAAATAAACAATTGTACTTAGATTGATGTACCTAGGTTTTCGTCCCTAGGCTTTCTTTTGTACAAGCGAGTATGTATTGTGAAGTAAAAGTCCAGTCCTCCGATAATTGTTCTGTCCTTTTATATTTCATGGCAAACACGATGGCAACTCTGCTTGGGATAAACTTCTCCACGGCTGAGGAGTTGGTGACGCAATCGGATGCAGCCAAACTTGGCTCCACGCAATAGAAGATGGTCGTCCGCGTCGACCAACAAGCGTTTGAAGAAATGCTCTCTGAAGGAAGTGCTGGCCCGATCCAGAAGCGAACCCTCACAAAGAAAGCTCGCTGCTAGTGGAGGCCAAAATCATTTGCTCCTCCACAAGCTCTGGACGGGTACTCTCGGCTACCCAAGACGGCGAAGGCGATTCTCATACGGCTCCACTTCGAGCCGTAGAGGACTCTGTAGTCCCCAAGTCTGACAGAGGAAAGCACTACGATGCTGGACTTGCAGGGACAAAGAGTGGTTCTATGCGCCCCAAGAAGAAGCTGAACACTCATGTGGCCAAATTTGTCATGCAGGAGGCTCATGCGGGTGAATCTGACACCCGCATGAAGAAGGCCTATGCGGCCAGACCATCCAGCCACATAAAGAAAACTCATACGGCTGAGACTGCCAGCCGCATGAAGAAAGCCTATGCGGTTACGTCTGCCAGCCGCATAAAGATTGTTGATGACAGCAGCATAACGCCCACTCCACGTGGCTCTGTCTTCGACCACCTCTCCTATGGTCCTGATCTCTTGTGCTCCCAAGAAGATATGTCTGACTCTCTCCAGCATCACCTAGACTCTTCCTACTATGTGCCCTTACGCACTAGAGCGAAGAAGTCTAGGACAGCGCGAGCTTGGCAAGCTCGGTCCGCTGACCCGGTCTCGAATCATCTGAGCATCCCGCATACCGTTATACGGGCCTCAGATGGGAAGTTGTACAGAACCACTCGAGTCCAGCCCCCGGCGGCAAACGGACAGAGAGGTTCGCAAAAGTCTCCCAAAATCCAGGAAGCAAATATGGTCGATCCAGACCCATCTGACTTGCGTGATGCCATCCTCCACAAACGCAAGGAAAGAGAAAATGCATCGGGGTGCAAAAAGTCCTCCCACGGATGTCACTGCACCCAAGTCATCGTCAACTGCTGCTGCAATAACGCGACGGTGCGAGAAGATCGGCAGTCCGTCTTTCAAAGACTGCAACAGTCGTCTTCAGAAGATGAGGTACTTTCCGTCGTCTCCTGCAACTCTGCTCAGAAAGTCCCTGCCGATGGAAGAGGTAAGAAGACAAATGTTCCCAGCCCAAAGATTTCAACCACTTTGACTAAAAGACTGTCGTCTAAGCGGGTGCCCACCACAGGAGTTTTCTAAGGTACTCGTTCTAAGACAAAATCTGCTACAGTGGGAGATTCGTCGTCCACAACACTGGGGTTGCGAGGACTGGGGGTAGCACTCCTCCGAACCTCCACGACAATCCGATGTTCCAAGAAGACGAGCCGGGGGAAACAACTCTCCCATCAGATACAGCAAACCCCGACGTCCCCGAGGACGTCCACAACTCCCAAGACGAGGCAAACTCAGAGACTGGGGGGTACTGTTCCTTCTGATTCCGAACCAAAAGAGAAAATTCCCACATACCCCGATGACTTCTTGTCACGCCCCAGAACTAGAATACTGGAGAGCGGGGACAGACATAGCCAGCTACGTATATTGAAATGGATTCCATCTCGCTATACGGTCACGGCTGTCTAGATACATGAGGGTTTACTACAAGCCAACAGTCTCCTATGGTCATGAACAAGCCTAGTGTCTCAATCACAAGCAAGTAAGTAAATATTACAAGATGTATGATCATTAAATATACAATAATAAGGCGTCCCAAATATTACATATTCAGCTGATCATGAAGCTAGTCGTTACAAAAAATGAGGACTAGCAAGAGTTTAGTCATACATGATCAACCCTAGGATCTGTCAATCATGTTACAGCCCGTGGGCAGACAGTAAGTAAATACAATCGAGCTAAACAGGTGCTCGTCGGCTAAACGCCTCAAAAGAATATTTTTTACAATAAAGTGGGAGAGCAAAAATAAACCCACTCGTTGCCCGGGTTACGTCTGGTGTTCACCATCGGGCTGGAAAAGCGGTGGATCCTCTAGAGCTACTCTAAAATCTGGCCATACAAAACCAGCTGGGTCAGATCCCAGAAAGAGCAAGTGCCACAAGGGAAGCTTCACTTAGGAACTAAAACCAGCAATCAGCACAAGATATAAATAAAAGTAAGAACTGGAAATAAAGAAAACACATCAGGATGATATACGACGAGATAACCATGGAACTATTCAGATTACCAGGTTACAACCCATAAACCAAACAAGGACCGGGGTTGTAACCCTTCGTCTGAACAGAACTTGGAATTCTCACCATTTATCGATAAAATAAATACAGGCATTCTGGGCATGCAGTAGTCTGGAACAGGATCAGGACAAGGCTAGACAGGTTAGACTCCATTCAATCATATCACGGCCAAGCAAGAATTACGGCTTAATACTTTAACTAACTAGGGTTGTCACAAGCCTAATTACTAACAAGATGCAGTGAGAATCTTCCACAGCCACAAGCCCTGCAGTCCATCTAGGTTACCCAGGTCGAAATTAGGGGTTGAATTCAGGAGGGTACACCGTCCAGGAAACACATATACCCTTAAGTAGCTTGAAAGGTGCAACACATGACAGTGTGCTGGAAATGTGCCCTACTCGACGGCAGGCTACAGATCCCAGGCGTGCCCAGGTAACGGGATTGCCGGTAGCTGGAAAATCTCTTCATGACTAATATGTTAATCTAGTTATTAACCTTAGTCCATTTCAATAGGTACTCCTGACCGTGGTACTCAGGAGCTCCCTCCCTAGACATGATGCAAGACAGGACTGGTTTATTTGTACAAGCACAATTGCCCACGGTATCCATGTTATTATACAGGTCATGTCATGTCAGGTAGCCGTCGCAACAGCTATTCGAGATTATCATGTCAGGTGTACTTGTCAGGAGTGCGCCACGACGGGCCACTATCAGGTCATGTCAGGTTAGTCATGTCAGGAGCGCACCACTACGGGTCACTGTCAGGTCGTGCTCAATTACCAGTTCTAAACATATTAAATAAATCCATGATTATCAAGTTCATGATAAAAGGCGTAAGGATATAAAATGGACGCAAAATATCTAATAAAATATCAATATTCAGGGCTATAGAAGAGCCATGCGGCTAAGGCATATGCGGCCAGGAATGATCACATGCGGCTGGAAGAGAACAGCCCATGCGGCTGAATGGATATGGGTTTATGCGACCCAAAATTCGAGTTCATACGGCTCGGAAAGGTCGGTCTCAAGGCAGCTAATAAAATATCAATATTCAGGGCTATAGAAGAGCCATGCGGCTAAGGCATATGCGGCCAGGAATGATCACAAGCGGCTGGAAGAGAACAGCCCATGCGACTGAATGGATATGGGTTTATGCGGCCCGAAATTCGAGTTCATGCGGCTCGGAAAGGTCGGTCTCAAGGCAGTACGGGCGTGCGGCGCATGCGGCTGCAGGAGCTTATGGAGGGGTCTCATGCGGCTGAAGGGAATCATGATCTATGAGGCTCGGGATCAGTCAGTCATGCGGCTGAGAGGACTCGGGTCCTCATGCGGCAGCGGAAGACTGCGGTCTATGCGGCTCGCGAGTATTGGAGTTCATACGGCTCGGATGGGCGAAGTCACATGCGACAGCGGTGAGCAATGCCTATGCGGCTGGGAGCAAAGGTGCATATGCGGTTCGGGAAGAAGGGCCCCATGCGGCTAGAAGTACAAGAGCCTCATGCGGCCGAACTAAATACTTGCCGCATGAACTTGTCATGCGGTCAAGTCCAGTTGATAGTGCATGCGGTTTCGAAGCTGACTTGCCGCATGAATATTCATGCGGTCAAGTGCTATCATGCGGCTCGGAACTGTGCTTCTTCTCTAAAATTTCCGAAAAGAAGTACACCGTAAGCCATGGCTTCCAAGCTACATAACTCTATCATCCGAAGCCCAAATCCGAACTTCCATCGGTCAAAATAGGGTAGAACGAAATTCTCTACAACATGGAACCATCAAAACACAGAAATAATTAAGTAGATCAAAACCCAAGAAATCCGAAAATAAAGTAAACTTACATCTAGAAGAATCTAGCCGTGGAAAGTGAAAATGCCAAGTTCTAAAGTAAGTTAAAATGCTGTAAGGAAGAGAATGAAGCAATAAAATTAGAGTTCCTCCATGAAGCAAGTTGCACTTGCCTAGACCTCTCTCTTCTCTCTCTGGTAGATAAGAAGTAATAAGGAAGAAGAAGATGAGATTAATGAAGAGAGAGAAAAGAATGGGCTAATAAATACAAATAGTGGTGGTAGGTAGGGGGTTCATCCAAGGGTTCATCATGAACCCAAGCAAAACCAAGCCAGGCCGAACCAACCAACCCGAACCAGGAATAGACCAAGCCAAGAAGGAAATGCCAAGTCAGGAAATCATGCAATAAAATACGTACACGTATTCCAAGAATACGTGATACGAACCACAGGCATTACACTTCTCACTACAGGGGTATGATTCGGAGTGCGCTTCCTCCACCGCTCCGTCCATCTCTCCTCATGTAAAGACAGTATTCATGACAGATAGCAGCCAAGGTGGTTCCAGTGATCGCCAACGCATCGACACTCTCGAAGCCATATTGCTTGCCTTGGTCAAGTCTGTGGACGAGATCAAAGTAGCCTTTCAAACTCTGCAAGGAGGGACGCCTGGCCAAACAAGCGCGGGTCCCGCGGTCAATGCGGACTCGAATTCGGCGGCACCGAACCAGGGCAACAATCCTCCTGAAGTAACGGCCCCCATAGCTGTGGATGAGGCCCGAGAAGTGAGAAGAGAGGTCCAAGAGCTCCGAGCCTTATTTCGTGCTCGAGAAAACTCTCAAGACCTCAGAGTACGGCAACCGTACCCTGCTGCATGGAGGGATGTCCCCTTTCCGCCAAGATATAAGCCATTCAATATCAATCCCTATGATGGCAAGACCTGAGCAAGTCGGTACATCACTTACTTCCAGGTCACCATCGACCATCTGCCCCATGACGATGCCATTCTCACACGATTATTCATCGGGGCATTGGAAGGGGTCACCTTCGACTAGTATCGCAACCTGCCAGACAACTGCATCCACTCCTTCGCCGGCTTCAAGCGCATGTTCTTGGAGAGATTCTACGAAGTAGGGCAGGACATCACAATGTCCACCCTCATGGATGTTGTCCAAGGGGAGAAAGAGCTAACAATGAACTATATCGAGCGGTTTCGCCAAACCGCAATGAAGCTGCCGTCTGGAAATCCGGATTCCTCCTTGATTGAAATTTGCCAAAAGAGATTGCTCCCAACAATCAGTCTCTGGATGGGCGAAAGTCAATTCAAGGACTGGAAGACGTTCATCATCAGTGTCACAAGTGCCGAAGAACGATTGAAGAAGGCTCGCCAATTGGGATTGTACATCTCGGATGGAGAGAACAAGGGCAAGCGTCCTAATACCAATAACGACAATGGGGGTAGCCCCTCCAACAATCGAAACAGCAGGGGTAAGCAGGCTATGGTGGCCGACACAGCACACAAACCTGAGCCAAAGCCGGCAGACAAACAATGGCCGCAAATCACTTACTCCATCGAAGACGGTCACGTCAAGACCATCTTGGACATGCTCATACAAGGAGACAGAATTCATCTTCCTCCACCAAGATGGAAACCTCGGCCGGCAGACATGGAGAACCCAAAGTACTGCTATTACCATCGCTACGTCCACCATGCCACACACGAATGCTACTAACTAAAACGGTACATCCAAAATCTCATCGATTCGAACGCTCTGGCCATCGACTTCGAGGAGGTAACAGTGGCAGCCAATATGGTGTCAGTACAATTCGACAGCTTCCCTCCGACGGAAACTCAAGACGGTGTGGTACCCATCCCTCTGGCGACAATAGAGATTGCTAATCTTCCACCTCCCCGAGATTAGGCTGCTGGTCTAGTGCCCCTCACTACATCACGAGGGGAGGTCATGTGGGTCCATCCAGACTTGCTATCAGAAGTGACTCAGCCCACACCATCTTCCATTTGCAAGAAGAAAAGTGGGAAGGTTAGATCCTGCCGCACAGTCTCGGCAGATATCGAAGAAGCTACAGCCGTCGTCACTCGGTCTGGGGCACAATCCCAACCTGTGGCTGACAACTCGGCTGAAGATCATCAGCCCGCTACAACTGACGCTCCGGGACTGGCTCAACCTTCGACGATCGACAAGCCTAGGCCGAAGGAGACTCGTTTTGACAAATCCCTCCGAAAAGAGACACCACAGGGGCTGGAGAAGCCCAACAACTTCGACATCTTGGCGCAATTGGCCAACACACCGGCCAAGTTGTCATTATACGAGCTTCTGAGACTCTCAAAGGATGTGCGAGTGGCTTTGAGCGAAGCACTCCAAAATATCGACGCATACCTGGCTCAGGTCAACCTCACGGGAAAGAACCCACTGGCAGATCTCCAAGACAGCGCCAGCATGGGAGCGATGCCCAACATTGTCTTTATTCTACAGGACATGCTCATCAAAACCAACCTGCACGATCGTCCGTTATACTACACTGGATACATCGGTGACGTAAAGGTGGATCGGATGCACATTGATCCTGGCTCTTCCATAAGCATTATCCCGAAGGGTCTGTTACATCATCTCCGCATCCCAATGCATCGCCTGATGCCTACAAGCACCGCCATCAGCGGTTTTAATTCGGGCAGGAGCTACCCAATTGGAAAGATTCGTCTGAAGTGTCAGATTGGCGATCTCCAATCAGAAGTCACCTGCTACGTCATAGATGCAGAAACTTCTTACAACATCCTCTTAGGGCGCCCGTGGATTCATGATTATATGATCGTGTCGTCCATGCTGCACCAGTGCTTCAAATATGTCGACAAATACGGCTTTATGAGGAAAGAATTTGCCGACATCGATCCCTTCAAAGGGGTCGAATCCTACTACTCAGACTCATGCCTATACAAAAAGTCGAAAAGGCACCTTGATGAAGGAGATGTGCAAGCTCGTACCGAGATAGCCACAGGATCAGAAGAACCTCTGACGATCCACCTCCAAGCTCACAAACCTGGCAAGTCCGCACCCCTTACAGCCACTCTGCGTAAGGACGCAATCAGCCTCTCAGCACAAGAAGAGCAAATGATAATTCGGCTGCCAAGGTCTGGCCAAGTGCCAAGACCCACAACGGAGCTATTGACAATCAGGCTACCGAGAGTCGGCCAGCCGCAAACGAAGAAGCTCAATCCTTCCAACAAGCCAATGATAATACGCCTTCCCAAGAAGAGTCTTCACCCCGATGCAAGTTCTGGAACTTCTAGCGAACCAACCACTCCCCGTCCAGCATCGAGCACCAAGCTGGGGGTCGCTAGTCTGCCAACAACTCCACGCTCTGCTCCACCAGCTGAACCTCTGACGATCAAGCTGCCCAGGTCGTCCTCTCAGTCTTCGTTTATACAGGGGGTAGCCGAAGAGGAACCGGAGCTAGCCAAGTATGTGGCTACCCACACTGATGTTCCCTCCGTAGATGATGTAATCCCCCTGGAAATGATATCTTACTTCATCAATAAAGGGCTATCTTTGAACTACCTCGAGCTCAATAAGCTATGTACAATGTATGCTATGGAACACGTTATAGGCACTCACCTCCACACACAGGTGACAAATGTGTACACCGTAATCCAGCTTACTCTAGTGGAAGACGCTTACCGCAAAATCGAGGGAGGGGACCTGTAACGCCCCAGTCCCAAAATACGTAGGACTAGGAACGTAGACATGCCAGCTGTATTCATACGAAGTATACTCCAATATATGGAAGCCTCGTATAAATACATAAGCTGTAAAATGCAATAGAACCATAACTAATCTCATCCACACAGAATAAATGAAGAAAAGATCATATAATGAGAATAAATTTGTCTTGATACAATATGTTGGGCGGAGACAAATCTACTACCAACAAAATAAGAAAAAGTACATAGAGAATGAAATGAGTGGCGAGCGAAGCGAAGATGACCAAAAAGCAATCATCCTCGAAGAAATAGAGCGGATCACGGCTAGAGCTAGAGCACCTGCAAAAGACAATAGCACACACCTGGCAAGACAACCAGGTCCTCAGAGGGACGTAACAAGACACATAATAGCATGCCATATAAACTGAATAAATATTGCTCAATAAATAAGTCAATCGAATTTATAACATGGTCCAATACGCACCTACTGAACGAGCGTACCATCCCCCCAACCAAACAAGGATAGAAGATGGTAAACTAATTCACGGCGACGTATCTTTCCATGCTAAGAATCCGATATGGTATCCGGACCCCAACAAGGTTCAATACCTTCTCATCGAAGTAGTAAGTCACTATGTGACGAACTAATCCGCGACAAGTTATTGTTCCAAGCCACGGTCAAATATAAGTACCCAAACCAAAGGTACTCGTACCTAACGGATAAGGGTAGCCTAACCGTTCTAAGTGAATGCATTTTAAGAACAGTTTATGGTCGCATAACTACCGGGTCAAGTCAAGAAAATACCAATGCAGGACCTCAGTAGCGAGTCACAACACCATATACTATTCCTCAGTACCGAGCGAGTCTATAGCATATAGTCTACCTATCGTTCCTCAGTAGCGAGCGAGTCTACGATAGATAGGGTGGTAGTCAACTTCCAATCATGTTCTTCCCGTCCAATGCTAACTCTATAACTGCTAAGTCAAACTAGCATGCAACCTCTATTAGCGGTTATTCCTATCATACGGCTTGTACGTACTGGTGGCCAGCCAATCACGCACTCCCGTGTTCTACATGCGACACACAATTTCGTGTTACAACGTGTCAAGGCCAATGAATGCAACATACATGGTGGTCCCTGAAATCTAGGTTTAATGTGAGAAAATAATACATAGCAGGAAAATAAATGAACAGTAAGTTCTAACAGTTATGCCATGTATCACAGTTTATTTTGCATAAAAAAAATAATGAACATGCATGAAATATGAGCTAAAATAATTAAACAGCTAATGGCAAGGTGTCTTGCCTGGTAGGACGCCTGGTGCGCTGCGAGGATCAAGGTGGCACGATCTGCAACTTTGGTGCAACAACTATGCAAGGCGACCTCGGATGGTGGCATGGATCGTGTCATTGAGTCCAGAAGGGTTAATTTAATTAGGGCGGACATGAGGACGTACAAAATTTGTAAAGGACGAGGATTATGGCTAGTCGAGATGAGAGACGATAAAAAAATGTTAAATAGGAATATATAACTTTTTAGGAATATTTATAATATTAGAAACTAAAATATTTTAGATGAGTATAAAATAATCATTTTAGACCCAAAAATCCAAATTTTGTCCAAATATAATTTTTAAGTCAAAACTACATTTGAAAAATAACTAGAATACTATAATAATCAAAAATTATAGAATACCATGAAAATACAATAATAAAATAAATTGAGATATTATAATATATAATTCAACAACAAATACGATATTAATAAAAATCGATGATAATAATAATAATAAAATAGCAGATATTAAAGAAGAAGAAAGCAACATAAAACTAAACAAAACAACAAACCGAAATAGTAGTAATACTAATTAACAAAAAGTAATAATTGTTAATAATAATAATGATGACAATTATAATAATAATACTAATAATAATAATGCTAATGATAATGATAAAGATATTGATAATGATAATAATAATAATAATAATAATAATAATAATAATAGTAATAAAATGTAATTAACTATAACAATACCGAGTACTGTTGTTTAGGAAATATTAAAAGAAAACTTGTTACTGTAAAAATATAAACTAACAAAATTTAATAATAATAATAAACGCAATGATTATAAAGTATTGGACCTGAGAACTGTGCGTTCCCGTTCCCAACTCAGAAATATCGGAAGAAGAGAGAGAGAAAGGAAAAATATCAAGCATTTGAGAGGAGAGGAGAGAGAAGCTAGAAGGAGAGGAAGGGAGCGGACTCGTCGGCGCTCCAGAGGAGGAGGGTGGCCGGCGCACGCGGCGACGAGGACGGTGCTCGACGGGAGAGGAGAGGGTGGCTCGGAGATCCGGCGCAGTAGGCGCGGTGGCGCTCAGGCTAGAGACTGGTGGTCGGGGTTACTCGGAAAGGAAAGAAAGGGCGTGGTGAAGGACTGGTCGCCGGGACGACACGGAGTACGCTCGCTCGGCCGGAGCCGAGCACGGGTGCGGTGGTCGACGGTTCGCCGCGAGCGGCGGACGCGGGGTTCCGGCCAGGCGGAGGAAGGGAGAAGGCGGCTCGGAGAACGCGACACGGAAGAAGGGAAGTCGGAGAGGGTTTCGAGAAGGGAACGGCGACCGGTCGGTTAGGGCACGCGTGGTGGAGGGTTTCAGCGTGGGCTTGGTCGAAAGAGGTGATGCGGGACACGGCGAGGACTGCGAGTGGCGGGGCTCGCCGCGGAGGTCAGCGCACGGGAAAGGTCTGGAGGCGACGCTGCAGCCAGGCGGCCGTGGCTCACCGTCCATCGGTGCGGGCGGAGGTGAGTTTAATTAGGTTTTTCTTTTGGGTTTCTTCTCTTTTGAGCGCGCCGCCGGCGATGGCCGGGGTGGCGCGGTGCTGGTCGGAGGTAAGTTTTGTGATGGGACGGTGGTGATGTGGGAAGACGATGGGGCATGGTGGTTTTGGGCTTCGCCAATGGTGGCGGTGGTGGCGTGATGACGACGAAGGTGGTGGTAGTGGTTGTCGGGGTTATGGCCGGGAGTGGTACGGCGTGGTGGTCGAAGGTGGTTGTGGGCTGGGTGCCATCTGAAGGTTCTGTGGTGGGGTTGGTGTTACTGGTTTGGTATTGGTGGGCGTGGGGGAAGGCCGGGGAGTCGAGGCCGAGGATAGTGGCTGAGTCTAGGTTAGGTTTAGAAATTTGATGATGTCGGGTGTGTCCGACACGAGGAAAAATATAATGTATATGTAAAAAGAATTGGAATAAGAATTGGATGGAGGAGGACACGGACACGAGGCACGCACCATTGGGTTGTGGAGAATTTATGGATGGATGGAAAATATTGGAGGAGTACCTGCCTATATTTATAGGATGTGGGAATTCCCAATTAGAATAGGATTAGGATAATTAAAACCCAAGTAGATAAATCTCTGCTTAATTTAGAATAATAAAATCAATCCAAATCCAATACAAATCCAATCCCAAATAAAATTCAATTTTTAAATATCTAATTTAAATCAAATTAAATACTTTTAGTTTAAAATCAAATCAATTTAAAATATAGATAGTTTACTATTTAAATGTATCCATGGAATCAAATCAAAATTTAAACTGTCACACATATTTCAAAAATATGTTTTCCAAAAATACTATGATAAATAAATTTCGAAAATAATAAATCCTTTTGAATAATAAATCTTTTTGAATAATAAAATATTAATATTAAATAATTTTGAAAATACACTATTTATTTAAAATAAACTAATAAATAATCACGAAAAATATATGTTTGTACAAATAATATTTACATAGATATACTTTTCCAATTTACCATTTTATAGAAAAATTTATTTATTATATAATGAAAGGCTTTTCATAAAAGTCATAAACTTGAAAGTATTAGCTAGAAATAGTTTTTATCTACATTAATAATAAAAATAATGTTATTTCAAAAATATGTACGTTCGTCCATATTCGCACTCGACGAGCAAGAAAAATAATTTCGTGCGCGACGTACAATACGAGTACGCGACGTACAATACAAAATTTTAAATCCGTACAAATATTAATAAATAAATAAAATAGTAGAAATTTAGGGGTTTTACATCCTACCCAACTTAAAAGAATTTTGTCCTCGAAATTAAGAATTTGTAGGGGGGGTGAGAGGCTACAAGGAATGACGTTTAGTGAAAACATGCAATAGAGCCACGAAGACATGATCCCCTATCACCAAATAGCAATCGACATCATCTCGTCGTTCGAGGGGTTCTTCATCGAGCATGTTCCCAGACTCTGAAATATCGAAGCCGATACCTTAGCAGGCCTGGCCGCTTCTCTAGCAATGCCAAATCAAACTCATCAATCGGTAGATATGATAGGCCACGAACTGGTCTGCCCCAAAAACAACATTCAATTTGTGGCAAGTTATGTCGCCCAGACGATCGACGATGTCCCAGATTGGAGACAACCATTCATTGACTTCGTCGTCTACGACATCCTGCCCGAAAACCCAAAGGAAGCCACTTCCATCAGAAGGCGTTCTCTCGGATTCTTCTACGATATAGAGACAAAAATACTGTATCGCCGATCCTATGATGGATTATTTCTTTGGTGTCTGTCAAACGCAGAAGCCAAATAAGTCGTACGAGAAGCACATGACGGTGTCTGTGGGGCCCATCAGCCTGGCCCTAAATTGCAAGACCGTCTTCGCCGAATGGGCTACTACTGGCCTACAATGGTAGTGGATGCGATAGACTTTGCTAGAAAGTGCAAAGCTTGCCAAGTCCACGAGGACTTTATTCACCAGCCATCCGAATTTCTACATCCGACAGTTGTATGTCCTAAAAAATCAAGTTGCACACATCAACAAAGTCAGAAAATCAAGAAATACAACTTTCAGATGAACTGCGCAGACATCAGATTGCGCATCCTTCAGATTGCGTACGATAGATTGCGCACACTTTCAAGTGCGCAGGCTGACGTGGCAAATCACCATCATTACCTGACACAAATCAAATCTTCTGACAGCTGACAGCGCAGAGAACGAGGCGACCGTTCATTTAATCGTGCAGCACGGCGCTCGAGGACAGCTGGCAGCGCAATCCATGTTGGCGCAATCTATTTCCTGCGTAATTTAAGTTGGCGTAATCCAAGACCTGCGCAATTCAGTGTGCGCGTTCTATCAACACAAATGACAAAATATACGTGGCATTCATGCCATTAATTGCTCATTTCGTGGCAACTGTTTATGCACGATCTTGCGCATTTCAATCAAATGATGTCATGTGTCCAAGACAGTTGGCCCATGATCCAGTAACTGTCTGCGCAGTCCATTGTTGCGTAATCCATCATGCGCAGTCCAGAATAACTAAAAGTTAGTTATTTCTCAGAACTCTATAAATAGAGTTTTGAGTCTCCATTCAAAGGGGATCAATAATCAGAAATCAGAGATTAGATTATAGAGAGATCAGACTTCAAAGTTCAGAGAGTTCAGGAGTTCTTGCCCAAGTGCTGCTGCATTCTTCCGAGGCTTTTGCCTTCAACTTTTGAGGCTTTTTGCCTTCAATTCTAGAGTTGTTTTCAACTTCAGAGGCTTCATCTTCAAAGTTCACATCGTCCAAGGGATAAAGCAATCGTCATCTAGATTGGATTCCTAAAGTTGTACCATTCCCAGAATTCAAATTGTAATCTTTTATAAAGTTTGTATCAATAAAGTTCTTCGACTTTTGTTTTTGCAAACAAAATGGCGACTCTGCTGGGGACGACTTTCTCCTCCGATGAGGAAGTGACAACTCAATGTGACGTAGCGTCTATCGTAAAGATGCAGAAGACACTGGTTGTGAAGATCAACCAGACAGCCTACGAGTCTATGATCAATTCCAAGACCACTCCTCGCACTGCAACCACTTCTGCCACAAGCAAAGTGCACCCAGTGTGGGTCCCAAAGACTGCTGCGTATTCTATTAATGCTGCCAGCAAGACTTCTGTGCAGTCTACTAGCAAGACTGCTACGCAGTCCAAAGCTTCTGTCATCAAGCCTGCTGTACAATCTGTCTTTGCTACTGCTGCACAATCTGCTGTTGCCAGTACACAGAAGACTTCATATGCTGCCTTAGCCAAGTACAAGACTCCTATGCCCCTGGTGCAATTGGCTACCAATATGTCTGCGCAAACCAATACTCCAGCATCCAGAGTCCACCCTAAGCACTCTGTAGCAAGAACTCCTGATGCGCAAACCACAGTCTCTGTGGATAGAACCAGTGCGCCAACCATTCATGTGCAAACTGCTCCTGCGCAATCTAAGAATGATAGCCTTTTGGTTAAACTCTCTTCCTCTCATAACAAAGGGAAAGGCTCTGCTCCTCTTCCCAAACACAATGTTGCTCCTGTGCAATCTACTGGGGGTAGTCCTTTGGCTATTCCTTTTCCTCTTCAAAATAAAGGAAAAGTTCTGTTGGTCTTTTCTCAAACTTCCTTGTCCCATGACTTGGAAGACAACAGAGGGAAATGCTCTTTAGCTAACCCTTCTTCACAAAACAAAAGAAAAGGCCCTTTGGTCTTTTCTCAATCTTCTTCAGTCTTTACCGAAGAAGATCAATTTGAACGTGCCTCGACACCAATCAGTACTAGAACTCTTTCAAACAAGGATTCTTTTTTCCTTTATAACAAGAGAACTTGTACTGACCAAAGAGCTATTCTGCCTACCCCAGTAGCAGAATTCCAGGACCTCCCGACTCTCAAGATTTCCCGTTCCAGACAGGGAAAACTGCTGGTATCTCAAACAGAAACCCCTGGGGGTGAATTTGCTGATCTTAGAACTTATCTTAACAGACCCACTTCGGTGAAACGCAAACAGCCAATGCCAAAGACAAGACATCATCAAAAACAAATCTCCAGGGTTAAAAATCCTGACACTTATGCCAATGAAGTAAGTACTTCCCTGTACACTCAAGGGACTAAACATTTGAAGAATCGGAATCATATTTCGAATATTATCAAAGAACAGATCCCTCAGAATTTTCCTCGTCCTGCTGTTGTTCCCGATCTTCGAGAACAACTCAGACAAAAATGAGACAATGTTTCAATACCTTCAGTTCAACCATCTGATCATCATTGCAACCACAAAGTCATCATCCAATGTTGTTGTCAAACAACAAAACGATCTGTCTTCGATCGTCTGACTTTTGTTAAATCTGAAGCTATGTCAGAAGAAGATGAGGTCTTGTATGCTTCTATCAACATGACTTCCCGAGACACTGGGGGTAGAAGGTGCTCTAAGCATGGCAAACCTCGTCGTCCTAGTCAACGGTATTTAAAATTACTCTAAGAATCTTCCGAAGGAGTGTTTCGACATACCCGTTCTCGAAACTGAGACACAATCGGTCAAAGGAATCTTCCTCAAAACCCTTCAGGTTATCTTTCTACTTCTCAGTCAGGAGACGACTCTTTCTCCGACTATGATGCATATAGCGAAAGCTCTGAACAGACAGTGTCTTCCACTGTACCAAGAGAAGTGACAGCTTATATTGTCAATGAAGATCTAGATGCTTCAACTTCTGCAAATCAGGAACAGCGAATCGCTGGACTTGAAGACAAGCTAAAAACTATGGCTAAAATGGTTGCTAGTATGTATTCTATCATAGTAGCACAACATGCAACACCACCAACTGTACCTGCTGTGATTCCAGAGATCATAGCATCTTCGGTACCTGCCAATACTGGGCTGGGGGTAGTGTCTCATCAAATGCCTCCAGTACAAGTACAAGTTTAAACTATACCTAGTCAATCAGGAACTGGAGGTAGTGCTTACAATGCGGTTCCTCCTCCTACCACTCTAACTCAACCTTCTCCTTCTTCGTCATCTGAAGATGCCAATGAAGCTGTCAAACTCTTGCGAATCCAGTTCGAAGCTTTCAAAGTGAAAGACAACTTGCAAAGATTGGGGATCAAGCAGCCCTATCTAGTTGAATGGAAAGAAGTCCCATTCCCACTAAAGTACAAAATACCAACGATCTTTTTGTTCGATGGCAGTACTTCTCCTAGTTAGTTCATCAATCATTTTGAGGTAATGATCGTTCAACTCCAACCAAATGACGCTCTTCTTACCAGAGTGTTCGTCGGTTATTTAGCCGAAGTAGCATATGACTGGTACAGAAGTTTGCCCAATGGTTGTATCACTTCCTTCTCAGGTCTCAAGCAAATCTTCCTGGAACGGTTCTATGAAGGATTCAACGACATGACTATGTCGGTTCTCAACAAAATCAAACAGAAACACAATAAAACTGCTGAGAGTTTCATCGAACGATTTCGCCGTAAAGCTTTGAAAATGCCTCTCGGAACTCCAGCTGCTGTTACTATTGATACTTGTAAGGCAAATCTTTTGCCCATCATCAGTATGTGGACAGGATCTATCCAGTTCCAAGATTGGCCTTCATTCATTGTCAACGCCAAAGCTGCGGAAGTGAGTGCTGAAAAATTCAAGCAATTGGGGGTACAAATGTCTAACCCCGATCGAGATGAACACCAGACATCAGGTGGTGGCAACCGTCAGAACAACCGCAAAGCAAAAAAGACTTTGAATATCAATTTGAATAAGAATAAAGAATCTTTGGCTATCAATGTGGCTCCGCCTACATCCACTCCGACTCCTTCTGCACCTCCACCGAGGAAACCTCGTCCGAAAGTAGAATATTCCTTCGACGAGAATGATACTGCAAGCATATTTGAATGTTTACTCAAAAGCAACAAGATTCAGCTCCCAGACCCAAAGAAACCTGATGAAGTCGGTAAGACAGATCATCCTACATATTGTGTCTACCATAGGTTCATTGGACATCCTACTCGAGCATGCTACGTGCTCAAAGGCAAAATTCAAGAGCTTGTCAATGCTGGTGTCGTCACTTTGTAGCAAGTTGAGAAGACTATTACTGCGAATATGGTTTCAGTCCAGTTTGGTGACTTTCCTCCGCAGATGGTACAGCATGGTGTCATTTCTATGCCCAAAGCTACTCTTGAGATTGAGAATCTCCCACTTCCACCAAATGAAGGTCTTGTCCCCTTGTCTCTTGACAACGGCGAAATTATGTGGATCCATTCCAATCTTGCTTCAGAATTCGAAGTACCCTCTTCTTCCAAGAAGAAAGGTTATTCTAAAGGCAAGACAAAGACTTGCAACATGGTGTCTTTTGACCCCATAATTGACGAAGAAATTCTGCTAGGCACCAGATCAGGGAAAGCCTATTTGAAAGATCATTCTGAAGCTCAAGAGGATCCTGCCTCTGCTTCTGAAACTGTTCCAGTACAATCTACTTCCTCTGAAGAGATTCCTTCCACATCCTCACCAGTTGTAGTACCTATTCCTCCCAAACCGGTGGTTGCTGACAAAGGCAAACAACAAGTCCGCTTTGACAAACCCTTGAAGAAATCATCTCCTACAGGACTTGAAAAGCCATACAACTTTGATATATTGGCTCAACTAGCCAATACACCGGCTAGGCTATCAATCTTCGAGCTCTTACGCCTTTCTAAAGAGACTTGAAAAACTCTAAGTGAAGCCCTAATGCAGGCTGAAACTTGCCTAACTCTTCTAAAAAAGCCGGAAGCCGAACCAGTCTCTTGTCGTCATTGTCACAGCGTATTAGAGTTGATTCCAAACATCACTTTCACTCAGGATAATATGCTGCTGGAGGATAATAGACATGATCGTCCTCTCTACTATACAGGGTATGTCGATTCGATGAAAGTCGATCGTATCCTGATAGATCCAGGGTCTGCACTCAGCATCATGCCAAAGACAATGCTAGATGCATTAAAGATACCAGTACAAAGTCTTTCAAGCACAATCACCACTATCTTGGGATTCAACCAAGGAATGAGCGAACCTTTGGGTAAGATTCGCCTAAAACTCCAAATAGGCAATATTCGCACAAAGGTGACCTTCTATATCATCGACAATCATGGTTGTTCTTACAACGCTCTTTTGGGAAGACCCTTCCTTCATAAACATAATGTTGTTCCATCAACTCTTCATCAATGCTTTAAATATGTCGATGACAAAGTTGAAGTTCATAAAGAAGTTGCAGACCTTTATCCTTTCAAGGGTGTTGAAGCGTACTGCAATGATGCTCGTATGTATAAGAAAGAATTTATAAAAGTGGTATTGGCCATGGATACTGAAGAAGACCAAGAAGCAGTGCCCAAAGACACTCTTATTATACCTGTCAAAGGGCGTGTTTCCCATCCTCAATCTTCTAAACCACTGGGTATTCACTTGCCAGTCCAAAAGAAATCAGTGGATGGCGATCAAGATAAAAGGGAGCTCACCTCTTTTGAGCCACTTGTTATCGACTTACGTCGTAACAAGGACAAAAAAGCAGCTCACTTCTTCTGAGCCACTTGTTGTTGATTTAACTCACAACAAGGAAAAAAGGGAGCTCACCTCCTCTGAGCCACTTGTTATTGACCTTCGTCGTAACAAGCTTCCTCCACGTTCTTCTTCTCCCCCTCTTGTAATCAATCTGACTAAGCCTGCTAAGGCTAAAGGTCCTACTGTAAATACAGATGTACAAATTAATGAAAAAGCATCTACTTTCCAGTATACTGAAGTTATTTATCATATTAAATGCTATTTGGATATGTTAGATAGCTTTAAATCATTTACAATGGGAGTTGTACAATCTCTTCAGACAGAAGTCTCATTTGAAGATCCAGATGACTCTTACCGTATTGTCCCTGCTCGAAAGAAAGGTGAAAGTCCAATACTTTTTAGTAAAGGACCAGAACAACAATTCAGCTATACGGATGATAGCAAGCTTAACGATACAGGACATCTACAACTCCGTCGTTATAGTCAACAATCAAAAGACATCATCCGTAAGATGGGTTATGACTTTAAAAATGGCCTCAACTACGGTAAAGGTAGACGAACTCCTATTCGTACAGCTATTCCAAAAGGAAAATCTGATATGTATTACAGCAAGATCAAAAGAGGTCTCGGATATGCTTCTCCTCGGATGTTATCCCCAGTAGTTTCCAACTCCGATAGTGAAGAACGTTCTAACTCTTCTGATTCCAGGTCATAGGATTCTGACACTAGCATTGGTGAAGTCCATCGTGTAATCGTATCTTCTAATATGGTCTCCGCTGAACTTCCGGAAGGCTACGATGAGGACGTTGAAGAAAATCCTAAAATATATCCTTGGGCTCAACAGATAGATAATCAGTGGGTACTCCGATTTGAACAAAGAGAACCTCCTACTGAAGATCAACTAGTTCAAGTTGATGTAGGAGAAAGCGAGTCGTCTCGTCCAATCTTTATTAGCAAGAATCTTCCAGAAGCAGATAAGCAAGAGTTGATTCTTCTCATTAAAGAATACATTGACGTCTTTGCTTGGAGTTACGAAGACATGCCAGGTTTAGATCCCAAAATTGCTACTCACAAACTGAATATTTTGCCTAATGCTAAACCAGTCAAATAGCAGCAACGGCGATTCAAGCCTGAAATGATGGACGCAATCGATGATGAAGTCAAAAAACTTATCACTTGCGACTTTATTCGAGAAGAACAACATCCTGATTGGATAGCCAACGTTGTTCCAGTCCTGAAGAAAATCGGCAAAGTTCGAGTCTGTATCGACTTTCGGGATCTTAATAAAGCATGTCCGAAAGATGAATTTCCTCTCCCTATTACAGACGTCATGATTGACAATACCTGTGGGTTCGAGCGAATATCTTTTATGGATGGATTCTCTGGATACAATCAGATCAAGATGAATCCCGAAGATGAAAAACATACATCTTTCTGCACTCCTCAGGGAGTCTATTGCTACACAGTGATGCCATTTGGTCTCAAGAACACTGGTGCAACTTATCAACGGGCTATGAGTACCATTTTCAGAGAACATCTTCATAAAACAGTCGAATGTTATGTTGATGATATCGCTGTTAAAAGTCATCTGAAAGAAGATCATATCCAAGATTTGAGAACAGTCTTCAATCTCATGCGTCAACATCAACTCAAGATGAATCCTACCAAGTCATTCTTGGGTGTCTCTAGTGGTAAGTTTCTCGGCTTCGTTATTACCTCTAAGGGTATACACGTGGATCCCGAGAAGATCAAAGCCATTCAAGAGATGCGTCCTCCACGCAACCTGAAAGAGCTACGAGGATTCTAAGGTCGACTTACGTACATCAGAAGATTCATTTCGAACTTGTCTGGACGCTGCAGACCATTCACTCAACTAATGAAGAAGGGTGAATCTTTTATTTGGACTGAAGAATGTCAACAAGCATTCGACGACATCAAATGATATCTCATGAACCCACCAGTCTTGGTGCCACCAATCTTAGGTATTCTACTCTTAATGTACGTCCGTGCTATGGACCATTCGTTGGGTGCTTTACTCGCCCAAAAGAATAAAGAAGGTCATGAACAAGCCATCTACTATCTCAGTCGTACTATGATTGGTGCTGAACACCGTTATAGTCCGGTTGAAAAAGAATGTCTAGCCCTTATGTTTGCCGTTCAAAAGACAAGACATTACATCATTGGTCAAACCATTCATGTCATATCCCGAGTCAATCCTCTTCAGGTACTGATGAAAAAGCCTAGTACCCTCAACTCTCGGCTGGCTACATGGGCCATTCTTCTAGCTCAATATGACATGGTGTATGTTCCTCAAAAGTCTGTCAAAGGTCAAGCACTGGCGGATTTCTTAGCGGCTCATCCTGTTCCAGAGACGTCCAAACTTTATGATGAAATTCTAGACGAGATGTTAGAAGTCAACATGATCTCTGAAGAATTTCCAACCTGGCGTCTATTCTTTGATGGGGCATCCAGAATCGGACCCAATGGTGCTATTGTAGCAGGAGTTGGAGTTGTTCTCGTTTCTCCAGACGGATCAACTATCCAAAGAGCTTATTCTCTAGATGAATCATGTTTCAATAATGTAGCAGAATATAATGCTCTACTTATCGGTCTTCAATTAGCCAAACAATTGGACATTGAATATCTCGAAGTTTACGGTGACTCTAAGCTGGTTGTCAACCAGGTTAGAGGAACTTATGAAGTCCGTCATCAAAATCTTTTACCTTACTTTGAAGCAGCAATCAACATGGCTACATCATTCAAAGCTTTCTTTATTGAATATGTACGCCGAGCTTGCAATACTGAAGCAGATGCCTTAGCCAATCTTGCAGCAGTCTTAGCCGTTCCCATCAGAAGACAACAAGTGGTGGTTATCTCTAATCGAGAATTATTTTGTGTCGAAAACAATCGTAACATCGAGTTCAGTAATTTTGCTGAAATTAATATTATCAATGAAGATTGGAGAACTCCTTTCATCGACTTCGTGGTTCACGACATACTCCCCGAAGATCCTAAGAAGGCTACAAGTATTCGACGACGATCTCTACAGTTCTATTACAATCAGACTACCAAGACTCTCTATCGATGGACTTATGACGGTCTCCTTCTACGCTGTCTAGCTGGTGAGGAAGCAAAACAGGTGTTACGTGAAGCTCACAACGGTGTCTACGGAGCACATCAGCCCGGTCCTAAACTACAGGATCGCATCCGAAGAACGGGTAACTACTGGCCCTCTATGGTATCAGATGCCCTCGAATATGCAAAAAAATGTCGAGCCTGTCAAATCCATGCAGATTTCATTCATCAACCTTCAGAATTTCTACAACCGACAGCCGCTTCCTGGCCTTTCGAAGCTTGGGGCATGGATGTCATAGGTCCTATTAATCTTCCTTCTTCTAGAGGACATCGGTTCATTCTAGCAATAACAGACTACTTCTCTAAGTGGGCTGAAGCTATACCCTTGGCTGAAGTCAAGACCAGTAGTGTCATCAACTTCGTCAAATACCATATCATTTATCAATTTGGTGTCCTTCGACGAATCATTCATGACAACGGACCGCAATTCATCAGCCAGAAATTCACCAGATTCTGCGATGATCACCGGATTGACAACGTCGCCTCGACTGCTTACAATCCTGCCGCTAATGGATTAGCTGAAGCCTTCAACAAAACCATTATCAATCTCCTCAAAAAGTTTGTATCCACTAACAAACGGAATTGGAGTGAAAAGCTTGGCGAATATCTATGGGCCTACCGAACTACGGTCCGCAACCCCACGGGTTTTACACCTTTCTTTTTGGTATATGGTTGTGAAGCTGTTCTTCCTCTGGAACTCCAAATTCCTTCTTTAAGGATTGCCATTGCTAACGAGCTCACTACAGAGAACAATGATCTTCTTCGACTTCAAGAATTGGAGGCACTTGATGAGAAGCGGTTAATGGCTCAACAACATATTGAGTTATACAAAGCTCGTATTTCTAAGACTTTCAACCATAAAGTTAAGGTCAGAGCCTTTCAGCAAGGAGAACTTGTTTTAACAGTCAGACGTCCTATGACTATGACTCATATGAGTAAAGGCAAATTCGATGCAAAGTGGAAAGGTCCCTACGTTGTAAGCAAAGTCTTCTCAAATGGAGCTTATCAACTCTCAGAACTGGATGGACGAATTGCAATGATGCCTATCAATGGCAAATTTCTTAAAAAGTATTATGTATAAATGTTAATGTTTGTAAATCATCAGACAAGTTCAAGTTCATAAATAAAATTTTATTTCATCATGAATGATAGTACATAATATTAAGGAAGGTCACTATCATCCTTCTCTACATTTGGACGCGGACCACTGTCGTCCTTTTCAAAAACATGGTCAGCAAAAGAGCCAAGAACCTCCTTGCTGGAACCCACTAGGAATTTGCAAGCGGCCATCCTCATGGCTTCCTCTTCTTCGGTCCTTCCTGGTTCAAGCAGAAAGTCCAGGATGTCTCGCGGTGGCTTGGGTGCAGATGAACCTTCGCCTATTTTTGCCTCCTTTGGCTGAACTGGATCGACAGGACATTCATCAGTGCCCTTCTCAACCTTCGGGGCAAGTTCAGCCTTCTTGGGTGCATCTCCAGATGACATTTTTATGTTAGAAAAGGGAAAGTACTCCTTTCTGCTAAATTATGTTCTATTTATAGGCAGATAACGAAGCAACACATCCATTCGAAGGTTCACCCGTCTCTTCATCATCATCTGACGGTTCACCCGTTCATTTATTATCACCTGACGGTTCACCCGTTCATTACATTCATCTGATGGTTCACCCATTCACATTCATTCGATGGTTCATCCGTTCATAATCACCCGACGGTTCGTCCGTTTATTATCATCCGACGGTTCACCCGTTCATTCATCATCACTTAACAGTTCATCCGTTTATTATTATCTATTTTGACGGTTTGTCCGTTCATTCCATCATTTGACGATTTTCCCGTTCATCTCATATCCACATCAGCAACTTATCATTTCGATTAAGTTGTCAATTGAGATAATAATATTCAGTATATTCTGCCACGTCCATATTACCTCTGAGCAAATATAATGAATATAATTATCTTCTACAAAATTCAGAAATATATCATGTCTTGTACCTCTGAATATATTTTCTATCTCTATTATTTATATCTGAACAAGATATGCAACAAATAATGGAGCCACAGCAAAAATGTCTTTTATTAATCAAAATATGAGACATTACAAAAACAAATATACTTCAAAAGACATAAAGATACAAAATGTTCCACTAAGACGGAGGTATTATCAGATTATCAATCTGCTGCTTTAGAGTCTGCAGCCGTTCTTCACGAGTGGACATCACCCTCCTTCTGGCTTCTTCCATCCCGGTTTCTTCATTGAAAGCAGGCATGGCCACCATTCGGCGAGTAATCTCAGCATTATGAGCTTCCACATACTCATCCCTCTCCAGAATCAGAGCATTGAATTGTTGGGTTGCAAGTTGATGATCAACAACTTCATCTTCTAACTCCTTCTGAAGACGAGCAATCTCTGCCCTTAGCTCAGCAGCTCTCTTCACTTTTCTATCAGCCATCAAGGTTATTGATTCCAGCTTGGAGTTATATTCAGCAGATTTTGCAGAGAAAGCTTCCAAAAGGTTCTGGAGATTGACCATTTCAATGTCAGCTGCTTGAGCCAGTTGTTCGAATTTTGCCTGCACTAGAGACTCTACATCTCCTTGGTTGAGCTCTTTATAGCTTTTGATGGAAATCTCTAACTCATTCAAAATATGTTCCAGGAGAGTGGCTTGAGTCTCGTCACCTTGTTCCCGGATAGCCCTTACTAGGAGAGAGGTTGGACCTCTAACCATGAAAAAATTAGTACCCTCTTTTTCCATCATTCTTTTTACTAGAGGTCCCAAAGATTCAAAAAACCATCTAGTAAATGATTGAATCACAATATTATTAGTTGCTATAGCACCAGGAGTTGCAGCTACTCCTGTTGATGACGAGGCCGCAGGATGTTCAATCTCTCGCGTCTGGACAGCGTTCTCTTTGAATAAAGGAGCCAAAGTAGAGCTAGTTGCCCCTCCTGGTTGTTCTTCTGCAAAAAAGAAAAATTGTCATTTTGCCTGTTGTTTGCTATTGTCTAAGAAGATTAAAGATGTAAACTGTCTTACCATGGTTGAATCCAGCAATGTGCCTATCATCTGCTGGAATAGGCTCTGGCCGAGCAGAAGTAGCTTCAGCCATAACAGCTTGGCTACTGCCCGCTTCAGAACCACAGGATAAATGATGACTGCTACTAACAACCACCGTCGTTATAGGCACTATGTCCGTGCACGTCGGAGGTGCTAGAAGAGTCTCAAGATCTGCAGAAAATACAAATAAAGACGACGTTAGCTATAAATCTATTTAAGAGGAGATTGTTAATTTCATTTTTATACCTTGAAGATTAGTGGCGGGAGTTTCTTTCGGAGCTTCTTCATCTGCTGCTTTTTCAGGAGATACTTCTACCTCAACATCCTTTTCAGGATTTAAGGTATCAGCAGCATTTTCTGGAACCTCAACATCCTCTTCAGGATTTAAGGTATCATCGACAGTATTAGGAGATATATGCACTTTATCATCCCTTTCAAGATCTTGCATATATTCATCAATATTCTCAGACGAAGAGCTCTCCTCATCTTCATCTTCTTCTGGTGAATTCCCGCTGGTAGTTGCAACTTGGTCACAATAGTCCTCCAGCGGGCTGTAGCTGCAATCTTCTAGAGCCGCAATCACTTCGCGATCTTCCTCTTCGCGGAGGGTTCTAGGATTAGGCGAAAGTTGAGTCATTTCTGCAGCAGGTGGAAGAGAGTGTACAACATTTTGCTCTTCCTCCACTTCCTCCATAATACTTCCTCTGGGCTCTTCGGCCTCAGTTCTCGGATCAAGACCTTTCCTCTGCTCGATCTCTTCTCTATGTTTTGGACTAGAAGTTTTATTCCTAGGCTCTGAAATAGGAGTAGAAGATGGCAAAGTTAATCCAGCTGCAGCATCCATTACCATTGAAGACGGGGCTCGATTTCTTCTTTGGGCCAGCTTCTTTCTTTTCAGAGGCCTTTCAGGGCTCTCTATATTTACAGTCTCGACTTGTCTTTGGACAGAGGTCGATGTGGTGGCCTCTTCTTGCTGGATTGTCTCAGCCAGCTGCCGAGATTGAGATCTAGTTGTAATCTTTTCAGAAGAATGATCTTAGATCAATTTCTTCTTTGCTGCTTGAGCGGGAGGCTCTTCTCTTCTCCTCTTCTTGGCTAGAGATTTGCCCACTTTCAAAGAGATATGTAGTGGCACGTTAACTTTTTGAGGGAACATAACATCCCTTGAAGCTTCTAAGGGCACGTCTACTGGCTCATATACTTCATCATTTTCTATGAGCGACATAACGACTCCTTTCCTCTTCAATCTTGTTGAAGACGCGAAGCTATCCGCGAGGTTGAAATTCTCAGCAAAGGTGTTTGAAGATGTATAAAATACTGAGTATGTAAATAGCATCCGAGGGCCATGATTGCTGTTTACAGGCATCGAGAACGTCGCTTTCGTATCTCGAGCATTATAATAAGCCTATGCTCGGGCCCCATCTATTAAAAAACCCTTTCCTTGAAGACATGTGATAGCATTCCCCACATGAAATTGGTCGTACCCGAACTGCCGAGCAAATCGACTGGGGAGATATGGCTCTAAATAACATTCATCTTCAAACCGGTACACCAAATGGGACGGTCGAATTGTTTTCAACCACTCAAAAGCTGTACGGCTCAGAGGATGCATCTTCGAGTCAATCATATTTGTTGGCATTTGTTCGTAACCAGCAGGAGGATGGGTGCAATAAAAGTTCCATCCTTTGTTCAAGTTCAGAGCATATCGATAATCTCTCAGAGAAGTGTATTTCCACTTACCATGAGAGTATCTCCGCAAAAAGCTGCCGTCGACCGGTCCCATGCCGGGATCCATCAAAGTGGGATGGTGAAGGAGCAACCACCCAAATAGATATGTATACGGTAATTCCAATCGAGGAAATTCTTTTTCACCCTTAGATTTCAACATCAAATCGACGTACAGACGAAGACCAGCATTCAGCTTACAAGTCATCGCTGACAAAAGATCCATCTTATAGCCGAAGACTAATCTCACGGCAGCAAAAAGAACACCGCGATGGAAGTGGTCTACAGCACTGGATCCCGGGACTACAAACCGACGGAGCCAATGTGTTAGAAACCCTGCTAATTGGGCTTCTATTGACATAGGTCTATATCCTACTCTCAGATAACTTTCGAGAGTATCTCATTTCTTCGAAGGAGGACATTGATGATCATCCTTCATCTCTTTATCAAAATCACCACTTTCTTCCATCAACTTCATCACTTCTGTGTTGCTCAATGGCTTAAAGAAGTCAGGATAGCATCTATCATGTTCCTTGGTCTTCGGTTCTTGAATGTGGTTAAGGAACAGATAAGGTAGCCATTTCGAGGAATAGCAAGTGTTTGATGTAGCACTTTTATAGAACAGAGAACAGATTTTATATTGACATAGCAGTTCCTCGAAGACTGCTACCATTTCTGTATTCTCTCTCCGGAGTCTGTCCAACTCATCATTGGTTGGGACAAATTCTTCATATGGGGCATCTCCCATTGGCAAGTAAGAGATGTACTTTATCTCATGAAGTGCAAATCCGATTTCTCCGCCGGGAGTCATGAAGGTCCCTGTTCTATAATTGTACCACTCTGCTAGAGCCAAGAACAGGTGCGGGTTCGGAGCAAAACCATAGACAGTGGCATGCACTGCTTGGTACAAGTTGATTTGCTGCAGTTCGCATTCAAACTTGGTCAGAATCCAATTTGCTATGCAGCTCCGTCTTTTAAAATCTGGATTCACCAATCCAGTTAGTCTGATGTCCTTCTTAGGATATCTTCCTTCGACCTTCGCAAACTCATTTGCGAAAATTGGGGTTCTGACGGGCATTAACAAGGAAGAATTCTCCGGCGGAATACAACCGGGTTTCAGACCTCTCAACAAAACACTGTACCGTTCTGAGGAACTGTAGAACCTATCCTTCTTGCTTGGCCCCTTCTTCACAAAAATTCTTCCTGGACGGGCATCTTGGAACGGTGTAAGGTTTCATTCTATCTTCCTCGGATAGCTTGCATGAGCATACCGGGATAAGGGGAGGCAGCGTGGAACATTTGGTATCGAGAAAGACCTATCCGTCTGATGGACAATCCTTTCTTCCATCCTTGGTCTCGGTTGAGAACTTTACTCAAAAGCTTCACCGAACAGGAATAATGGCTTCTTATGTATGACAGCGTCTGCTGATTTCAGAGGTTGTCCATTCATCAAACATTGCAGTGTCTCATTATCTTGGGATATTAAAATGGCCTGACGGGAGGTTGGCAGATCATATTGAGGATAGTGCACATGTGATAGGTCCTCTTTATATTCTGATTCTGAAAGGGTCCCTACGAAGTTCTCATATTCTGGATCTTTTCTAGTATTAACTGCATCAGACAGAGAAAACAAAAAATTTCAGTATATGTCAAAGTCAAAGATTCAGTTTGCGCAAATATTAGATTATGCAAAATCAAATTGCACAATATTAGATTGTGCAAATAATCAGATTGCGCAAACAAATAGACATCAGTTTGCGCTGACAGTCTCGTGCAAATCAGCAAGTTGCGTTGACTTTTGTCAGCACAGTTCAACCGATTGCGCAGAGAGTCATCCTTCATAAAAATGAAGAATGAACTGATTTGTGCAACCAGAACCCTAAAAAGGGGTGGCGCAGTATGATCCTATCTCTAAAAAGAGATGGATTCTGAAAGGAACAGTGAAATCAAAACTCTAAAAAAAGTTTTTGATTAGGTCATCTTCCTATCATTGCTGGATGAGCAGTTTCATGGCGAAAATCTCGACGCGCAGCCCTAGCCGATGACTCGGCGGGGGCCTTGCCCTTAGCAGCGGCATAGAATCGTTGGGGAGCCATTGAGATCGTCAGAGAAGAAAGGAAGAAAGAGCTCAGAAATTTTTTTCTCAAGTGCACGAAGAAAGCAAGTAAAGAACACTTCGAAGGAATTGAAGAACTATTTATAGTTTTTCAAATCGAAACGGCCGCCTTAGATTGCGCCTAAAAATGGGGCTAATCCCTCAGATTGCGCAGACAGCTCACCACATGCGCAAATTGGTTTCAAATTCAAAATTCAAAGTATTTCAAAATTTTAAATAAATTTAACTTTCAAAAATTTTGAAGGGGGTCTTGTAGGTCCTAAAAAATCAAGTTGCACACATCAACAAAGTCAGAAAATAAAGAAATACAACTTTCAGATGAACTGTGCAGACTTCAGATTGTGCATCCTTCAGATTGCACACGATAGATTGTGCACACTTCCAAGTGCGCAGGCTGACGTAGCAAATCACCATCATTACCTGACACAAATCAAATCTTCTGACAACTGACAGTACGGAGAACGAGGCGACCGTTCGTTTAATCATGCAGCACGGCGCTCGAGGATAGCTGGCAGCACAATCCATGTTGGCGCAATCTATGTTGGCGCAATCCATTTCCTGCGCAATTTAAGTTGGCGCAATCCAAGACCTGCACAATTCAGTGTGCGCGTTCTATCAACACAAATGACAAAAACACGTGGCATTCATGCCATTAATTGCTCATTTCGTGGTAACTGTTTATGCACGATCTTACACATTTCAATCAAATGATGCCATGTGTCCAAGATAGTTGGCCCATGATCCAGTAACTGTCTGTGCAGTCCATTGTTGCGCAATCCAATTGCTGAGCAATCCATCATGCACAGTCCAGAATAACTAAAAGTTAGTTATTTCTCAGAACTCTATAAATAGAGTTTCAAGTCTCCATTCAAAGGGGATCAATAATCAGAAATCAGAGATTAGATTATAGAGAGATCAGACTTCAAAGTTCAGAGTGTTCAGGAGTTCTTGCCCAAGTGCTGCTGTATTCTTCCGAGGCTTTTGCCTTCAACTTTTGAGGCTTTTTGCCATCAATTCCAGAGCTGTTTTCAACTTCAGAGGCTTCATCTTCAAAGTTTACATCGTCTAAGGGATAAAGCAATCATCATCTAGTTTGGATTCCTAAAGTTGTACCATTCCCAGAATTTAAATTGTAATCTTTTACAAAGTTTGTATCAATAAAGTTCTTCGACTTTTGTTTTTGCAAACAACAGTGGCGTCCTGGCCGTTCGAAGCATGGGGAATGGATATCATCGGTCCGATTACTCCACCTTCCTTCCGGGGACATCGCTTCATACTCGCAATCACAGAAGCTGTCCTGCTTGCAGAAGTAAAGACTTCAAACGTGATCAGCTTCCTTAAGCATCACGTCATCTATCGCTTTAGACTGCCCCGAAGGATCATATACGATAATGGTCCGCAGTTTGCAAGCCACTCATTCTATCGGTTCTGTGATAAGCACCGCATCCAGAATATTACTTCGACGCCATATAATCCAGCAGCAAATGGGTTAGAAGAAGTATTCAACAAAACCATCATCAAGTTACTCAAGAAGTTCGTATCGTCAAACAAACGCGATTGGAACGAGAAGCTTGGTGAATGCTTATGGGCATACCGTACCACGGTCCGAACGGCCACAGGGAACACACCATTCTCCCTGGTGTACGGGAGTGAGGCAGTTCTCCCATTGGAGACTCAAATACCCTCGCTCCGTGTCGCGCTAACTTATCAATTGACGACGGATGATAACTACCATCGCCGACTACAAGAGTTAGAGGCCTTAGATGAAAAGTGCCTCTTGGCTCAGCAAAGGATCGAGCTATACCAAGCACGCATCTCTGGAGCCTTCAACAAGAAGGTTAAAATTAGAACATTCCAAGTGGGCGATCTCGTTCTGGCAGTCCGGAGGTCGATGGTCATGACTCACAAGACCGCCGGCAAGTTCCAGCCAAAATGGGAAGGTCCATTTATCATCGAGGCTGTATTCTCCAACGATGCTTACCGCCTCGCAAAACAAAATGGAGACTTGCTCATGTTGTCCGTCAACGGCAAGTTCCTGAAGAAATATTATGTCTAAACGATATATTCCAGATTATCGAGTTATGTACCCACTGGTGCCGCTGAACTCACATCCACAATATTCCAGATTATCGAGTCATGTACCTGCTGGTGCCGCTGAACTCACGTCCACAAACATTCTAGATTGTCGAGGTATGTACCCGCTGGTGCCGCTGAACTCACATCCACAAACATTCTAGATTATCGAGTCATGTACCCGCTGGTGCTGCTGAACTCACATCCACAACATTCTAGATTATTGAGTCATGTACCCGCTGGTGCCGCTGAACTCACAACCGTAGAATCCCAGATTATCGAGTCATGTACCCGCTGGTGCCGCTGAACTCACTTTCACAAAATTCCAGATTATCGAGTCAAGTACCGGCTTGTACCTCTGAACTCACATTCCGGTCACTCTTTCAGATAGTAAGTCATGTATGATCATACCTCTGAACTTTCTTCCTGGAATAGATCCTCCCTCATGATCCATTACCCGCACTCCCAGTGCACAAAAAGGGTAACTGATCCACAACTTTCCAAAATGGCCATGTCCTCATTACCTCTGAGTCGTTTCATTTCCGCCAAAAACAAATCACCCCTTGCATAGAACTTCCATGTCCTCATTACCTCTGAGTCGTTCTATGTATCCTCCTTCATTGAGCCCACTCCTATCATGTCCTCATTACCTCTGAATGGGAAGGCTCCGTCAAAGTAACCTTCATACTTGCCATATCCTCATTACCTCTGAGTAAGTATGATAATTCCCTCTCGACTTATTATCTGCACCCACAACCGGAGTACACCAAGGATAATAGGTCCACAAATATTCTCCGTTGAGTCCGCTCCTGCCATGTCCTCATTACCTCTGAGTAGGAAGACTCCACGGTAAAACCTCCGTACTTACCATGTCCTCATTACCTCTGAGTAAGTATGTCGGTCCTCTTTTCGTCTTATTGTCCGTACCCTGAACCAGGGTACGCCAAGGGTAATAGGCCCACAAATGTCCTCTGTTGACCATAAATATCCTCTGTTGAGTCCACAGCTGCCATGTCCTCATTACCTCTGAGTAGGAAGACTCCACGGTAAAATCCTCATACTTGCCATATCCTCATTACCTCTGAGTAAGTGTGTTGGTTCCCCTCCATCCTATTATCCGTATCCTAAGTCAGGGTACGCCAAGGGTAATAGGCCCACAAATGTCCTTTGCTAAGTCTCTTAGTACAGGCCCACCATCCCTCATCATGCCCCGGGAGTCCAGCTACTCCATGGCATTCTATCTCCCGATACCCCGAACACCCACGACCACCTTACCGTGGAACTGTTCTAGGTATCCTCAATCAAACTTGTTATCCGTACCTAAAACCAAGGTATGCCAGGGGTAACAGGTCCACAAACAAGTCCTCCATGCGGGGCAAACATCACCACAATACCACAGGCACAACAAGCAATACAAATGAAGGGTGGAATGAAAAGTACTCTTTATTTGAAAGATAAAAAAGCATTACATGTTTTGGGACCACGTCCCTCTCAAAAAGAAAAGAAAAAGAAAACAGGAACAAAACCAGAAAAAGGCCGACTACAGTTCGGCATTACACAACTCCAAGAGACGGTTTCTCACAAAGGTAGTACCCCCCTCAAGCCTCTGTCTAGCTCGGCGCTCAGCCTCCTGAGACAACCGCTCCCCATTATCTAGGTCCATGAGTGCCCGACAGTCGTCATCCAACTTCTTCAGAGCCACTTCCAAGTCAGCCGAAGCTTTATTGACATTATCAGCTTCCTGGATAATCAGCCCTCTGTCGATCCGGGCAGCCTCGAGCTCATACTCAAAGAAAGTTAACTTCCTCTGAAGCTCAAGGATTTGCTCCCGCGTGTCAGCAATCCTGCGAGAGGCAGTTGCTTTCCGAGCCGTAACATCTTCACTCTCATGGCTCAATTGATCATATCGATCAGACAAAGTGCGAAGATCCTTCAGTATGGCTGGCCTAGTTTTATCCTGAGCCACCTTCGCTTTCTCTATAGCATCAGTGAGGGAGCCGCGCTCCTGATCAGTAGCAGCAGACAGATCAACCTGTCGTAATACCTGAAGCTGGGCCACCATTTGATCAGTCTCCAGCAATTTTGATTCCAGAAGTGCAGCCACCCCTGCCCCACCAGAAAGGGCCTTAAGGATATCGACTTGACCCTGGGCGCATTGTCGGGCCAAGACAAAAGAGGTCCCTCTGCCCACAATAGCTTCTATCCTCCTTTTGAAGTGACGATGAAAGCTGTCGACCACGTCCTGTAACGATTCGTCCAGGAGCTCTGTAGAGGACGGCGTCAGAGGGAGCGTGGCCGACAGCATCGGAGGAGTGGTGCTAGAACTTGCTATCAGGGGGGCGACTTCCGAACAGAACGATGCACGGATAGCAGCCAACTCTTTCTCTGCCACCTGAAGAGCCTGGACGCTTGGCAGGGCGGAGAGGTCGACTCTCTGGGCCACCCAAGCAGAGGAAGACACGAGGACCATTGTCCCCTGCCCCGATTGTCCCATCACCGAACTTGCCAAACTCGAGCCCGCAAGAGGACCATCAAGACAAGCCGAAGGGGGAGGAGGTATGCCCCTCTCCGCCAGTGCCCCTTCGACAGAACCTGGCTCAACAAGGTCCATCCTCGACACGGAAGAGGCAGGACCTGCATGTCCACGATAATGATCAATCGACGTGACCCGAAGGATGTGATCATAGAGCAGATAGGCCTCCTCGCAAGTTAAGATTCGGCTTATCTTACCAGGAGAGGAGCATCGAGGCTGCAGCCCGTTCGCAGCTGGCTGGATCTCCTCACCCGCGATCTCCAAATTAAATCTGGCCATCTCCCCTGACCCGGACACCTTAGAGGGAGAGGCAACCTGATCAGCATCATCTAGACAGAATTCAGCAATTTCAGGGGCAGGCTCACCGGAGCCCCCGTCAACCCGAGTCACGATCTTGGCTACTCGAAAGTCCTCTTCTTCTGACGCCTACAAGAGGGAAAGAAGATGATTAAAACCAAAGCTAACAGAAAGGAAGGACCGGTAGTAACTTATTCACCTCTGATGCGGGGTCAATTTTTTTGCCTCTTTCCTTTATAGCTAGCCCGCGGTGTCTGGTCGCAACCAGTTTTCGAGAGCGAGAAATGCCGCCGACAGGAGAAAGTTGTCTGCTACGCTTTCATGCAAGACCGGGTGCAACGGATGGCTGATCAACCACTATCTCATCTGGCAAAACAGGCGGCTGATCTGCCCCTACATCTGCCGCCGAAAAGGAAGTGTCATCTCCATCAAGCTCGTCGCCTTCGTTATCTGCAGCATCGGAGTCCGAATCTGGTACATCGACTCTGTTCTTCCTCTTCCTTGTCTTGGCCCCCTGGAAACCCTCATCCAGGCCGGTACCAACGATGAAACTGGTACATGGGTTAAAACCGACAGGGGCTTGTTCGCCATGACGTGGTACAGAGCCTCCATATATAAGATATCTACTGACGCCTTGATAGCGGGAACTGAAAAAACGGTACGGGTATGGAACGTGTCATAGTAATGCCAGGCCCGGATGCCATCTAGAAGGCTACCTTCAAAGTCTAGACAAGAGCTGGGGCTGTCTAGAAAAAGCTGACTATACCCAAATTATCGGGCGAACCTGCTTGGCAGATAGGGCTCAAAAAAGATAGTGTTACGGTTACGATACACCAGATGAGCGGGGCGGATATTTCGCAGCCACAGAAGCATCTGGCCGTCCAGGAGTTGAGGGGGCCCAATACCGTCAAGATGGACAACCGCTATTTCCTCATCAGTAAAACGAGGGCCAGATACGAAAATGTTGTACATGTCTGCCCTCGCCAGTGCCATTCGGCAAGCACGCATGGTCTCGAATTTCCAAGACTCATTACGATAGCAGAAGATAAAAGCGTCGTCATCAGTAACGCCGTCTTCAGAGCCCGGTCTCATCAAAGACGGATAATGCATCAACAGCCACCCCATCAAATAATAATAGGGCAGCTCGGTCCATTCAAAATATTTTGTTACATCACGAGCAATAACCTTGGATGTGAAAGTACGAAGGCCATGGTGTATGCTGCACACCATGGCCGGGAGGAGAGCTAGCCGGACTCGCAAAACTAACTTCACAGCCGGAAGGATGAAATTGCGACTGATCCTCTCGATGGAACCTGCTCTGCCCGAGACTACACAGTTTCGCAGCCATATCATTAAGAATCCCGCCAGGAGCGCCTTCTCCGACGACTCTTGAGTGTCCTGATAAAAATAACCAAAAGAGTCGGTCTGACTCCCGAATCTGTCACTAGAGGTGGCCATGCTCTTAGCTGACGACACTAAGGCTTCCACCGCCTCTCGGGTTTTAGGACGGCGAGGAGTAACTTGACCTGAGGCATCCGTCGTGAAGAGATAGCGCACCCAGTCCCTGGTATGAGGGGTATTCCCTTCTGAGCTGTTCTCCTTTTTGGCTATTTGATGACATGTGCTATAATGGCACAATATCTCTTGATAAAGAGCCACGAAGCCTGGATACCGCCTTTCCAACTCTTCGAACTCCTCGTTCGTAGGAGTATACGCCTCAAAAGCTTCGTCCCTCCAAGGAAGCTTGGAGATCGCATGCATTTCGTGGAGCGCAAGCCCCATTTCCCCTACAGGCATATAGAAGGTCCCCATACGGCGATTATACATCTCCAGCAGAGATATAAACAATCTCTTGTTTATAGGCAAGCCATGGCTGGTGCCCCGAATAGCATGGTAAAGACCAATCTCGCATAGAAAGGCCTCATACTTTTACAAAATCCACGTAGACAGATTGGTCCACGAGGGGATCGGATGTATCCAGCAGGGGAGCATCAACCGACCAATGGGATAGGATCCCTTTCGAGCAAGTTGGTTCATAAAAGTGTCGGCTGTAAAAAATATGAAATTGGGACCCGGCACATTCAAGAACGTACCCGGGGCCAACTCCATTACAGAACAGCTGGTGTGTACCTTGCCCGCACACACAGACTTCAGGATGTTGTTATAATGGATGTCTCCCACGAACATCCCACTTCGGGTAGGAGTTAAAGAATCTTCCATCTTTCGGTCCAGTGGGAGCATATTGAACCAGGACAAAAGAAAGTGACGCTCCATCTGGGGTATGCGAATCGCCATCCCGTTAGAAACAAAACTCCAGTTCTCTGACACCTCCAGAATCTGACTGTTCTTCATAGACAAGGCATCTCCAAAGAAGAATGCGGGCTGCAAGTATTCCCCTTCTAATTTCCCCGAGTTCATTATAGCATTAAGAAAATAGAAAGGCTGATTCTTGAGGGCATTCGATCTCGCCGGAGGCTCGTCACTCGAAAATTGGTCAGCCATGTATTGGACTATATGGTCGTACCTATAGCCCACAGCAGCCTGGTCGCTGCCCACCAGGAGCTCTCCAGCAGCATTAACCGGCAAATTCACTGAGAAGATGTAACGCCCCAGTCCCAAAATACGTAGGACTAGGTACGTATCCATGCCAGCTGTATTCATACAAAGTATACTCCAATATATGGAAACCTCGTATAAATACATAAGCTGTAAAATGCAGTAGAACCATAACTAATCTCATCGATACAAAATAAATGAATAGAAGATCTCATATAATCAACTATGAAATTGTCATTTGGTACATGTAGTTGGGCGAAGACAAATCCACTACCAACAAAATAAGAAAAAGTACATGCAAATAAAATAAGTAGGGCGAGCGAAGTGAAGACGATCCAAATGCAATCATCCTCGAAGAAATGGCGATGAACACGACTAGAGCTAGAATACCTGTGAAAGGCAATAGCACACACCTGGAGAGATAACCAGGTCCTCAGAGGGACGTAACAAGACACATAATATCATGCCATATAAACTGAATAAATATTACTCAAATAAATAAGTAAATCGAATTATAACATGGTCCAATACGCACCTACTGAACGAGCGTACCATCCCCGCAACCAAACAAGGACAGGAGATGGTAAACTAATTCACGGCAACGTATCTTTCCATGCTAATAATCCAATATGGTATCCGGACCCCAACAAGGTTCAATCCCTTCTCATCGAAGTAGTAAGTCACACCTACAACCAAACAAGGATAAAATGTGACGAACTAATCCGCGATAAGTTATTGTTCCAAGCCACGGTCAGATACAAGTACCCAAACCAAAAGTATTCGTACCGATTTAGACAAAAAATTCTATGTTTTTCTTTTATTCAAAATATTCAAAATAAATATCTAAAAGTCATAAAAACTCTTTTCTTATATTAAAGCAATAATTCAACTGGGTAGAAAATATTAGAATCATCAACAAGAACATGCTAATATAGTTCAAAGAAATCTCGATGTATAATAATAATAATTAACAAAACTAATATAAGTAACCCAAACAAATATACTTAACTAATATCAAAATAATATTAATAATAATAGCAATATAGTAATTATAACTATACAATAGATTTTGTACATAAATAAAAATAACCTAATAATAATAACAATAATAATAATAATGATAGTAATAATAACAGTAATAATAATAATAATTAAAGAGAATATTATTGATAATAATAATAATAATAATAATAATAATATATACAGTAATCATAACTTAAGAAAATATTCATAATTTTATACTGTTAAATAAAAATATTGAATAATTATAATATAATAAAAAAAGTGGCCATTGAACCACTGTTTTCGTTCTTAGTCACTTAGTGACAAAACATAAGGAAAATTTTGTTAGAGGAGAGAGAGGGAAGCATTGGAGAAAGTGAGCGAGAGAGAGAGAGGCTGAGAGAGAGAGTGGAGAGGAGGGAGCGGTAGTGCGTGGCGGAGAGAGGGGAAAGAGGGTGGAGCAGCGGGAAGAAGGGGGTTGTCGGCCGGAGGAGAGTGGCGGTGAGCAGCGGGAAGAAGGGTGACCGGAGGGCGGAGTGCTTGGCTCGCGGGCGGAGGAGAAGTGAGGCATGGAGAAGCGGGTTTTCCGGCGAGGTCTCGGCGCTGGGTCGACGGACGGGTCGAGGCTCCGACCATGGAGGCTGAGGCGGATGCTCGACGCAGAGGGGTTTCTCGGGGGTCAGCGGTGTACGCTCAAGGAGGTGGTCGGCTTGGCGTGCGGTGGCGACGGCCGTGAGGGCACAGCGGAGCTACGGTGGTCGGCGCCGACGGGGTAAGTTTTAGGTTAGGGTTTTTAAAAAAAAAATTTGTCGATTCGGTTTTGGTCTGCGGATTTGTGGCCGTGGTCGTGGGATAGGGTGGTGATGGAAGATGTGGTCGGAGGGTTTTTCTCGGGGTCGTCGGCGTCGAACACCGGTGATGGTGGCAGTAAGGAGTTAGGAAGGTTTGGCCGGGAGGGAAGCCGGTGGCGGTTGCGGTGTTTGTCTTGTGTTGATGGTCGAGGGATCGGGGAGTCGGGTATAGGGTCGAGGGGGTTGACTAGGATGGCTGTGCAGTTGCCGGTAAGACGGCGTGCTGGTGGTGGTTGTGATGGGGGCTGTTGTTGGCGGTGGCGACAGAAAGTTGTCGGGGGTGACGGCATTGGGGAGGCTGCTACGGCCAAGGGTAGGGTTAGGATTAGGGCTAGGGTTTGTGTCCTACATGACACGGGTGAGTCGTGTCGGGGATATTGACACGAAATAATAATTGTATTTGTAAAAGAATTGGAATAAGAAATTAATGGTGGAACACGGACACGATGCACTTGATTGGCTATGGAATTTATTTGTTGAGAAATTTGTGGAAGATGAATTATGAAAAAATAATGGAGGAGTACCTGCCTATTTATAGGATGTGGGAATTCCCATTAAGATAAAGTTTATGATTGTTTAAACCCAAAATAGATAATTCGTAGTTTAATTTAAAATCAATCAAATCCAAATCCAAATCCAAATCTAATTTAAATCAAATTAAATTCTCCTAGTTTAAAATCAAATGGAATAACTCAAATTTCAAATATTAACTATTTATATAAATCCACAGTTTCAAATCAAGATTTAAATCTCCACAATGATTTCAAAATATATTTTCCAAAAATAATAATAATAATAATTTCAAAAATTACATTAATATTTCTAAATATCTTTTTGAATAATAAATTATTAATATTAATAAATCTTGAAAATTATATTTTTTTATTTAAAATAAACGAGCAAAATATTTATGAAATATGTGTATGCACTAAGAATATTTTTTTTATTCTAATTAAAAGGCTTTTCATAAATAAAATCATAAATTTAGGAAACTTTGATAGCTAAATTACATATTACATATATTATTTTGAAACTATAAAAATAAGAAAATGTTTTTCTAAAAATATGTACGCTCGCACATATTCGCACTCGTCGAGCAATTACGAAAAATAAAACGTCGTGCGCGACGTATAATACTATTACGCGACGTACAATACAAAATTTTAAATCGGTACTAAATTTAATAAAAAATATAGTAGAAATTTAGGGGTTTTACATCCTACCCAACTTAAAAGAATTTCGTCCTCGAAATTAAGAATTAGTAGGGGGTGAGAGGACACAAGGGGGTATCAATGGGGATCCAACGATGACAATGTTTTCATAAAATTATGTCGTAAGAAATCGCGATCTAGATCGTAGAAAAACAATACGGTATGGTCACGGGTAATGAATGAGGGTCACGATTAAGAGAACGAAATAGATTCACTTAAATTAAGCGATTAGCTTGATAGGGTCGAGTAGTTTAGGATGAAGATATAGCAACATCGAGTGAGAATGGTCATAGCCGATAGGAAGGTTAGAGGAAGTTCTAGTATGATACTTTCGTCCTCCGAAAATAGGTGAGGGCAAAACAATATAGAGTTCGAAGGAGGCATTATCGAATACGAATACGTGATTCAAGGACGACCGGAAAAGAATTTTAAAAGGAGTTGCCAAGGCAGTCGCGGATGGGACTCTAGAGGACAAGTTTAACTATGTCCCATCCACGTAGAATAATAGGCAAAAGCGAACCACAGTGCACTTGGTTGATCAGACCATCATGCACCGGTTCTGATAGACAATATGTTAGTGGGGTACCTCCATTAACATATATGTCACGAACAAACTTGGAAAAAGGTTAAGCTTGCAAAAACTAGGCTACATTAGCATCATTAGTCTAGATAGTAAAAATATAGGCACGATGGTAGATAAATAAAAAAAATATGAATGGTCTAAGAGTCATAAGGATCTAAGTCTTGTTTATTCCTATACCATCATTCTACGGTTTTATTGACCAAGGCTTGGTTAACCAAATGGGTTAGATTCCTCTAGTCTCTATGGTCTAAATAATACTATTTATTTGTATTCTCCTTAATGGTCAAGGGCGTGTCGGGTAGTGGGGTGTTCTACCCAACTTAAAAGAATTAAGCTAAGGACGTTTTGGGACATCCAACTAGTAGGGTCACTCTCTAATAAGCACGAAGGGAAGATAAGAATAGGGATGGAAGGAAGCAAGCAAGATGCAATTGATGAGTCAACCGGTAGATAAAATCAAGGAAAGAGGTCAAGTATGTGGTTGAGATCCTAGACTTCTAATCCTATACGCAGGCTTGTTTGGTACGGTAAAGTAACCAAACAATTTATCTTGACCTGCATGGGCTACCACAAAACATATAACGCCCCAGTCCCAAAATACGTAGGACTAGGTACGTATCCATGCCAGCTGTATTCATACAAAGTATACTCCAATATATGGAAATCTCGTATAAATACATAAGCTGTAAAATGCAGTAGAACCATAACTAATCTCATCCACACAAAATAAATGAATAGAAGATATCATATAATCAACTATGAAATTGTCATTTGGTACATGTAGTTGGGCGGAGACAAATCCACTACCAACAAAATAAGGAAAAGTACATGGAAATGAAATAAGTAGGGCGAGCGAAGCGAAGACGATCCAAATGCAATCATCCTCGAAGAAATGGCGATGAACACGGCTAGAGCTAGAATACCTGCGAAAGACAATAGCACACACCTGGAGAGATAACCAGGTCCTCAGAAGGACGTAACAAGACACATAATATAATGCCATATAAACTGAATAAATATTGCTCAAAAAAATAAGTAAATCGAATTATAACGTGGTCCAATACGCACCTACTGAACGAGCGTACCATCCCCGTAACCAAACAAGGACAGGAGATGGTAAACTAATTCGCGGTAACGTATCTTTCCATGCTAATAATCCAATATGGTATCCGGACCCCAACAAGGTTCAATCCCTTCTCATCGAAGTAGTAAGTCACACCTACAACCAAACAAGGACAAGATGTGACGAACTAATCCACGACAAGTTATTGTTCCAAGCCACGGTCAGATGCAAGTACCCAAACCAAAAGTACTCGTACCTAACGGATAAAGGAGCCTAACCATTCTAAGTGAAATGTAGTTAAGAACAATCCTTCCTACGCATGGGCCCTGGCTAAACAGGATCGACGTAGTCCTCCTTGGGCACAAGAGGCCCCATCAGTAAGAGCATGACGTTCCGCAGAATCGTTAGTGGCCGTCAGTAATCATGGGTCATCAATCCCGTATCTCCAGCGGAGAGTCCGGGTCACAAGGGAAGTGCATCGAAGCCCATACGCTAAAGAATTGTCCTCCCCGCCCAATATCTACTGTGTTGTATCCACAACACAAACCACTATAACCGCTAAGTCAAACTAGCATGCAATCTCTATTAGTGGTTATTCTTATCGCACAGCTTGTACGTACTGGTGGCCAGCCAATCACGTACTTCCGTGTTCTACATGCGACACACAACTTCATGGTACAACGTGTCAAGGCCATGAATACAACACACAAAGGTGGTCCCTTAAATCTAGGATTAATGTGTAAGAAAAATAATACATAGCAGGAAATATAAAAGAACAGTAAGTTCTAACAGGTTATGCCATGTATCACAGTTTATTTTGTATAATGAAAATAAGTAATGCATAAAATATGAGCTAAAATAATTAAACAGCGAATGACAAGGTGTCTTGCCTGGTAGTACGTCTGGTGTGCTGCAATGATCAAGTTGGCATGAACTGCGACTTCGGTGCAACAACTATGTAAAGGGACCTCTGTTTATGGTACGGACAGTTCCATTGAGTTCAGAAGGGTCGAATTAGTTAGGGTGGACATAAGGTAGTCTCGAAATAGGCGAAGGAATAGGAACAACAGGACTTGGATACGAACAGGAAAGAAATTAAAGAAGTAATGGATAAATAAATATTTATATATATACGAGTTTTTAGAAAATATTTATAATTCCTAAAACTAGTTTTCATAAGTCAAAATAAAGTATAAGAAAAATACTCACAGTCAAAAAATTATTTTTGGATAAAAATACTAAGTTCGTTAAAAATTAGATATTAGATAGGAGCTATATTTTTATTAGTAAAAATAATATTTTGATAAACACACAAAAATTTGGTAAACCGATTTAGACAAAAATTATATGTTTTTCTTTTATTCAAAATATTCGAAATAAATATCTAAAAGTCATAAAAACCCTTTTCTTATATTAAAGCTATAATTCAACTGGGTAAAAAATATTAGAATCATCAACAATAATACGCTAATATAGTTCAAAGAAATCTCGATGTATAATAATAATAATTAACAAAACTAATATAAGTAAGCCAAACAAATATACTTAACTAATATCAAAATAATATTAATAATAATAGCAATATAGTAATTACAACTATACAATAGATTTTGTACATATATAAAAATAACCTAATAATAATACCAATAATAATAATAATGATAGTAATAATAATAGTGCTAATAATAATAATTAAACAGAATATTATTGATAATAATAATAATAATAATATATATACAATAATCATAACTTAAGAAAATATTAATAATTTTATACTGTTAAATAAAAACATTGAATAATTATAATATAATAAAAAAAGTGGCCATTGAACCACTGTTTCCGTTCTTAGTCACTTAGTGACAAAACATAAGGAAAATTTTGTTAGAGGAGAGAGAGGGAAGCATTGGAGAAAGTAAGCGAGAGCGAGAGAGGCTGAGAGAGAGTGGAGCGGAGGGAGCGGTAGTGCGTGGCGGAGAGAGGGGAAAGAGGGCGGAGCAGCGAAAAGAAGGGGGCTGCCGGCCGGAGGAGAGTGGCGGCGAGTAGCGGGAAGAAGGGTGACCGGAGGGCGGAGTGCTTGGCTGGCGGGCGGAGGAGAAGTGAGGCATGGAGAATCGGGTTTTCCGGCAAGGTCTCGGCGCTGGGTCGACGGACAGCTCGGGGATCCGACCATGGAGGCTGAGGCGGATGCTCGACGCGGAGGGGTTGCTCGGGGGTCAGCGGCGCGCGCTCAAGGAGGAGCGGAGGCAAGAAGGTGGTCGGCTTGGCGCGCGGTGGCGGCAGCCGTGAGGGCACGGCGGAGCTACGGTGGTCGGCGCCGACGGAGTAAGTTTTAGGTTAGGGTTTTTAAAAAAAAATTTGTCGATTCGGTTTTGGTCTGCGGATTTGTGGCGGTGGTCGTGGGATAGGGTGGTGATGGAAGATGTGGTCGGAGGGTTTTTCTCGGGGTCGCCAGCGTCGAACGTCGGTGATGGTGGAAGTAAGGAGTTAGGAAGGTTTTGCCGGGAGGGAAGCCGGTGGCGGTTGCTGTAGCACCCAGTTTCCCAAATGAGGGTAATTTTGAAATTTCGTATTTATAATTATTTTAATAATGATATTTGATTCATGATATGATTTTTGGTGATTTTAAATCATTTTAAAATTATTTAAATCAATGACTTGTGGTTTTGACGTTTTGCTAGTGAAACCCTAGAGACTGTTTGACCTAGTGCCTAACCATGTGATTATGATATTTTAATATCATTTTTGGCCTAAGGATATTTTTGCATTTGACTTCTTTGAATTATTTTGATATTATTTTATTATTTATGATATTGTTTTGGGGTTATTTGAGTCGGGTTCGAATTTCAACTCAATCCGACTTGAAACGGGGACCCGGGGGGTAGTTTGACTCTAGTGGGACCCACACACTAGTTAGGCATGGCCCACATGATATTAATTTTAGTCCACATGATAGAAATATTTTAGTTAGAGGTTAGACTAATTATTATGGATAAGGTTAGTGTGATTAGAGACTTTAGAATGACTAATTTAGCCCCAACCAATTAGCCCTTTCCTAATACTCATAGAATAGGTTAGTAGGAGCTTTTGGACTTTTCCTAATAGGACAAAACCACCTTTATGGCCAGCCACAATAAGGATAGGGTTGAGTCTCCCATTTGTCATTATCCATCTGTTTTTCTCTCTCTTGTTCTTCCCCAAATTCCTAGAGAGCAATCCCTAGCAATTTCCCCACCAAATCCTTCTATTTCACCACCAAATCTTCTTCTTTCCTTCTCCATTCTAGCCAAGAAGGAAGCTACCCAAGTTTGGGAGGATTCGGAGCTCGTTCGTGTCCTTTTGGAATCTCTACGTGTCGGTGTCGCTCCGGAAAGGCTTTTCTTCGATTCGATCTACCGGGAGGTATAAATCCCTTCTCTTTTTCATTTCCTTATGCATATAGGTCTATTTTTAACCCATAGGAATGACCCCCATGGTTGTATCTCCATTTGTGTCCATTTGGAGGTCATAGGAGTGTCCTTTGTGTTGTGGTTGTGTCCATGTGGGAAAATCCCAAATTTGGACACACTATGTGTTGTTGTTATGTATGAATGAATTATTACATGTTTAATCTCATATTTTTGTATTGGAGATGTGTTCTATAGTGTCTCATATATATATATATATTAGTGTAGAGAGTGAGTTCTTGATATATTATGTTATATACTTGTGTTCTTTTGTCTCAAACTACCCAAATCCGTCATGATTTTTATCCACGTTTTTAATTTCAGCCCTAACTTAGAAATGTCATAACTTCTAGCTCAAAGCTCGGTTTAGTCTCCCATTTTTTTAAAGGAAGCATATTGAAGTTAGCTTTCCAAAAACATGTATTAATAGGCCTAATTCTTTCTATAACTTTTTGGAGAATTATTTGAGTGTCAGCTGTACGAAAGACAAACGCGTTCTCGGTATTTTTGCGATTCCGGGAGTTTTCGGAAACGAAAACGCGATCCGTTTGAAGTTTCGGAAAGCTAACACATAGATCTATAACATATTTTAATCCTAGATTTTAATTCATGCTGAGATGGTACAGTATTGATTATTAGTAGGAGTTACTATTCGACATATGCATTTTGTGCACCCTTGTGTGTAATATAATGTTCTATTTGATTTTAACCCATGTTAATGTATATACATTATGTAATTAAATAGAGAATGCAAGCATGAGTAAATGGTTAAATAAATGATGTATGAGGTGTAAGTATCCTATCTAATGTAAGCATGTATAAGTATGGCTTGTAATGAATATGTAGGTTCCATAGTATGTAATGTATGGTGCATATAGTAGTGCAAGAGAATAAATGAATGATGAATGAATGCAAGCATGAATGTAATATAATAATAGATATAATGTATGCAATATACAAGTTAATAAGATGTAATGTTCTATGTTAACACAAATCCTATATTACCTCATGTACCCCCTTACACTATGTTGACACTATCACACTTGACATATTGTTCACTTACACTTTGACACTCTTTGATATGTATACACTATATATGCCCATTTAACCCTCACTTGCCCCTTTGCCATGTTCACATACACACACATAGCCTCTTAAATAAGTATTTATGAATATAGTTAACTTAGCTATATATGTATATTATATATATGTTAGCATATTGTGTCGTAATATATAAGTTTATATAACCATTTGAAATGCCATGATTATAGACCTAATGTTGAATACCAATATATGCATGTGTATATGTGTAGACATATATAGCTTAAAGTAATAGATTACCTAGTATATATCCAATGTGAATTCTTGCCTATTTGAGTATTGAATAATTGCATGCTATATAGAGTTGGGTGTATGTTGGCTTGTATAGCCTTGTATTGATGTGTGCTTGCTAGGATAGTCTTGGTTAGGCCTAGTAAGACTTGCTGGGTTAGGACATGACCTAGTTTGACCTAGTTTGACTAGTACAGTTGACCAGAGTTGACCAAGAGTTGACTTTGGCCTAGTTTGACCTAGATTCATGTAGAATGCATTGTAGTGCTTTATATTACCCTTCTGGACATGTTGTGACTTGTGCTGTTCTAATTAGGAGCCAGATACCTCTCTTCAGACAGTATCTTTACCTTGGACATTCAGATATCCGGCGAGTACATTCTCTGATCGTTTCATACTTATCACGAATTATATTCTCGCTCTAGATTACTTTTACTTGATGCTGTCACGTTATCATCACGGATTGGTACTATACGGATCTCTTCTTGGGCTGTTACCCCCTTAGCGGGCGCATCGGATACTTTATGACATATGTTTCATGTACATCATGTATTCCTTGCTTCTGCGTTATTCATGTACACTCATGTTCTCTCATATTCTTACATGTACGTTCATGTACTCTCATATTTTTTCATGTACGCTCATGTTTCCTCATGTGTTTCTTGTATAACCAAAGCATCATGTTCGTAACGTAACTTGAATAGATCCTTGTGTATTGATTGTGGGTAGGGGTGAGTATAAATGGTCATGTGATTTTACCCATCATGTACACTCTGTTACTTTTCATGTTCATCATGTACAACCTAAGCCAATTACATGCCATCTCGTACTCTAAATCACTAGTCACTTACAGTTCTTACTTATCATGTATATATATTTTTAGTTATCAAATATCTCTCCTGTTTTTATGTACATCTTCTTACAGCGTTTCATGTATCTTATTCTATTGCCTGCTTTATATTTTCTGACATGATATGAACTGCATGAGATGTATTGTGCTCACTCCTGTCCTGACTGGACGTGTTGATAAATTTTACAGATGGCCTGGGATTGCCTGCTAGCCTAGAGGAGACACAGTAGAGGTTGTTTAGATAGTTATTTTATTTTGTCGGGAGTTGTATTTACTTTGTGGAATTACTGTATTTGAGTTTTGAGATGTATTTCTGGGTTTATGTATCTTAGACACTTAGACTTCTATCTCCTGTATCTCTTTTGGATTTCATGTTTTATCTATTTTTATCATGCTCTACCTTAGATGTGATTGAGACTGTATCTGCTATGCCACCCCCATTCGGGGAGTATAAACAGTTTATCCTTATATTGTTAGATGCATGAGACCTAGGACAGCGTTCTACCGCCGATACTGCGGCGTAGGCTGGGCGTTGTTACGTTCTCGTGTCCTTACTCTAGGGTGTGGGTCGTGACAGTTGCGGTGTTGGTCTGGTGTTGATGGTCGAGGGGTCGGGAAGTCGGGTACAGGGTCGAGGGGGTTGACTCGGATGGCTGTGCAGTTGCCGGCGAGACGGCGTGCTGGTGGTGGTTGTGATGGGGGCTGTTGTTGGCGGTGGCGACGGGAAGTTGTCGGGGGTGACGGCATTGGGGAGGCTGCTACGGCCAGGGGGTAGGGTTAGGATTAGGGCTAGGGTTTATGTCCTACATGACACGGGTGAGTCGTGTCGGAGATGTCAACACGAAATAATAATTATATTTGTAAAAGAATTGGAATAAGAATTTGATGGTGGAACACGGAAACGATGCACTTGATTGGCTATGGAATTTATTTGTGGAATAATTTATGGAAGATGAATTGTGAAAAAATAATGGAGGAGTACCTGCCTATTTATAGGATGTGGAAATTCCCATTAAGATAAAGTTTAGGATTGTTTAAACCCAAAATAGATAATTCGTAGTTTATTTTAAAATAAATCAAATCCAAATCCAAATCTAATTTAAATCAAATTAAATTCTCCTAGTTTAAAATCAAATGGAATAACTCAAATTTTAAATATTAACTATTTAAATAAATCCACAGTTTCAAATTACGATTTAAATCTCCACAATGATTTCGAAATATATTTTCCAAAAATACTAATAATAATAATTTTGAAAATTACATTAATATTTTTAAATATCTTTTTGAATAATAAATTATTAATATTAATAAATCTCAAAAATTATATTTTTTATTTAAAATAAACTAGCAAAATATTTATGAAATATGTGTATGCACTAAGAATATTTTTTTATTCTAATTAAAAGGCTTTTCATAAATAAAATCATAAATTTAGGAAACTTTGATAGCTAAATTACATATTACATATATTATTTTGAAACTATGAAAATAAGAAAATATTTTTCTAAAAATATGTACGCTCACACATATTCGTACTCGTCGAGCAATTACGAAAAATAAAACGTCGTGCACGACATACAATACTACTATGCGACGTACAATACAAAATTTTAAATCGGTACTAAATTTAATAAAAAATATAGTAGAAATTTAGGGGTTTTACAAAAGAAGACAGAAAAAGAAAAGTTAAAAGGATGGACAAAAAGGAACTAATGGGTGCTTTCGAGCTCATGCGGCTCCAACTTACAAAGCCTCATGCGGCTCAGGAGAACACTTATGCGGCTCCAGCTCACTGAAGCCTCATGCGGGTCAGGGGAACGCTTATGCGGCTCCAACTTACGGAAGCGTCATGCGGCTCAAGCTCAGCAGAACATTCATGTGGCTCCACTTAATGAAGGGTCATGCGACGGTACTTTCATAAGGCCCGCAGGGATCGGATAAGTTCGTACGGACCACGTATGTGCGCGAATCTATGCGGCCCAGTGTAGCTTATGCGGCTTTGTTGGCAAAGCGCGTATGCGGCCACAGTGGCTATTCTTATGCGGCTCACGGCTCGACCATAGGACGAACATGCGACTCACATGAAAATAAAGGCTCGTGCATAAAGCATACGACGTAGCCATAGCAGTTAGGGTTCTTCAAAACCACATAAAGTCCTTACCAGCAATGGGAGGATGGACGTCAGGGTGAGCTGCGGGCACGACGGCCGACGGAGGAACGGCCGCGGTTGAAGCAGAGGCAGTCTTCTTCGACGAAGATGCCGTCTTCTTGTCCTTAGCGGCAACGGTATTCTTGGGAGCCATTGGCAATTAAGGAAGAAGATGACAATAGAGTAGGAAAATTTCGAAGTGAAGGAGAAAGTAAAGAAGTTTTCTCTCTCAAATCCCTCCTATTTATAGGAAGACAAGAGAGGGAGGAACACGTAGATTGATAACCGCCTCGAAAAAGATGAAACTGACTCCTCGGATTTCGTCCTCTCTCTCATAAAGGAGATTCACCCAGAGCATAAGATCCAAATGATTTAATGAGCCGACCCTTGGGATCTTCCCTAAAGGCGGCACTAAAACGAATTTGAGGCAATTGATGACGCGCACACGTGGCAAGAAGCTATACGGCCCGAAAGTTCCTGCGGCTGATTGACTCAATGCGGTTGAAACATCCATGCGGCCGAGCCATCCATGCGGCCGAGCCATCCATGCGGCCTAAACATCCATGCGGCCGAGATATCTATACGGCCAGGACATCATCTGCGGCCAGAGGAATACATGGCCATGCTTCTTATTCAAAGTATTTCAATTTTGTAAATTGAAAACTTTGAAGGGGGTCTTGTAGAAGCATGAAAAAGAATAAAGAAAGATCCATACGGCCAGTGAGCCTCCTGCGGCTCAGAGAGTTCATGCGGCTCAAGTATCCATACGGCTCGAGCGTCTATGCGGATCAAACAAGTCCTATATGGATCAAAGAGGAGCCACGTGGCCTACAAACAGCTCTCTCATTTTGTATTAAATGCCTTGACGGCTGACAGCTTTGATGAAGTGACAGTTCTGACACGAAGATATCATTATGACTCCTTCATAATGATGGACTCCTCGAGAAGCGAAGAAAATCTCTGACACGATCCTCCAAGAGTCAGAAACTGTCATACGGCCTTGACACGTAGACAGCCCCATTCGGCTCACGAAGACTAGCTCCATGCGGCTCATGAAGGCCAGCCCCATGCGGCTCACGAAGACTAGCTCCATGCGGCTCACGAAGACTACCTCCATGCGCCTCACGAAGACCAGCCCCATGCGGCTCACAAAGACCATCCCTATGCGGCTCACGAGGACTATCTCCATACGGTTCACTCATGCGGTCATCCACACTCATGCGGCTCAAATTATTACTATGCGGTCCAAATATTCAGGGGGGAACCACTCTTAGGCAGCCTGGACACGTGGCCAGCCTTATGCGGCCCAACTTTTATGTCACTCAAATTTCTGTTGTTATGACACGTGGCATGATAACAGGGCACGTGGCATCAGATTGATAATAAATCCCTCAATAAATCCCAATAAAATATTAGGATCAAATCAGATCATTTGCAAATAAGCCAATTAAAGACACATGTCGAGGGATCCGAGGTTGGCATAACAAATTAGGAGGATTTATGTCAATCAGCATTAATTACACAAACAAGATTTGATGCAATCACATTTATTGCTAAAATCTCGATGAACAGCCCAGATCCAGTGATCCTTAGCTGCCGACTTTCAAGAATGGGCAATCATTGTAAACCATAATGAGGCCCCCCCACTCTTATAAATAGCAGGGTGCCATTCCCTTGTAAAGAGAGACATATACACAGAGACACATAAAGAGAGACATACAGACAGAGAGACATACAGAGAGATATACAGAGACAGAGACAGACGCACATAGAGACATAGAGAGCCAGAGAGCCTGAAGAGAGAGCATTTCTTCATCAACGCCCGTCAGTTCTTCTATAGAGTCCAAAAGCAGCACCCGATCGTCCAATGAGTAAGACAGAGCGGCCGTCGCTTTCCCGCGCCTCTATCATCACCCTCCAGAATCTAAAATAAATAATTGTACTTAGATTGCTGTACTTAGGTTTTCGTCCCTAGGCTTTCTTTTGTACAAGCGAGTTTGTATTGTGAAGTAAAAGTCCAGTCCTCCGATAATTGTTCTGTCCTTTTATATTTTATGGCAAACAGTCAAACCGACTCTTTTGGTTATTTATATCAGGATACCTAAGAGATGTCAGAGAAAGCACTCCTGACGGGATTCTTGATGGTATGGTTGCGGAATTGCGTAGTCTCGGGAGGAGCTGTTTCTATTGAGAGGATCAGTCGTAATTTTATCCTTCCCGCTGTAAAGCTAATTTTGGGAGTCAAGCTAGCTCTCCTCCCGGCCATGGTATGCAGCATATACCGTGACCTCCGTACTTTTACATCTAAGGTCATCGTCCGTGATGTGATAAAAGATTTCGAATGGACTGAGCTGCCCTATCATTATCTGATGGGGTGGCTGTTGATGCATTATCCATCTTTGATGAGACCGGGCTCTGAAGACGGCGTAACTAACGATGACGCTTTTATCTTCCGTTATCGTAATGAGACCTGGGAGTACGAGACCATACACGCCTGCCGGATGGTGCTGGCGAGAGCAGATATGTACAACATTTTCGTATCTATCCCTTATTTTACTGCTGAGGAAATAGCGACTGTACACCTCGACGGTATTGGGCCCCCTCAGCTTCTAGACGGCCAGATGCTTCTGTGGCTGCATAACATCTGCCCCGCTCATCTGGTGTATCGTAACCGCAATGTTGTCTTCCTGGAGTCTTATCTGTCTAGTAGGTTTGCCCGACAGTTTGGATACAGCCAACTTTTTCTGGACAGTCCCAGCTCTTGTCTGGTTTTTGAAGGTAGCCTTCTTGACGGTATCAGTGCCAGGCACTACTATGATACATTTCATACCCGTACCATTTTTTCGGTCCCTGCTATTAATTCATCGATAGAGATTTTGTATATAGTGGCTATGTACCATGTTATTGCGAGCAAACTCCCTGTCGATTTCAACCCGGGTGCCAGTTTTATTGTTGGTACCGGGCTAGATGAAAGGTCCCAGGGGGGCAAGACGAGGAAGTGGAAGAATAGAGTCGAAGTGCCAGATTCGGATTCTACTACTGCGGATGATGAGGGCAACAAGCATGATGCAGATGATTCTTCCCTTCCGATGGAGGATGTTGGGGCGGATCATTCGCCTATTTTGCCAGATAAAATGGTGGCAGATCAGTCGCCCGTTGCACCCGGTCCTGTACGAAAGCGTAGCAGGCAGATTTCTCCTATTGGCGGTATTCTTCGCTCCCGAAAACTGGCTGCGACCAGACATCACAAACTAACTATAAGGGGAAGAGGCGAGGAAGTCGACTCCGCGTCGGAGGTAAACAAGTCACTACCATCTCTATTTGGTTCTTCCTTTCTTCTAGCTTTGATCTTAATCATTTTCCTTCCCTCTTGTAGGTGTCAGAAGAAGAGGAATCTCAGATTGCCGAGGTCGTGACTCGAGAGGACGGGGGCTTTGATGAACCTGTCCACGAGACTGCTGAATTTCGTTAAGGTGACGTTGATCGAGTCGTATCCCTCTCCGGGGCAGCTGGAGCAGAAGACCCGGCCAAATTTGGCCCAGAGGTCATAGGTGAGGGGGCTATGGTGGTTGTGAACAAGCCTCAGCCTTCACAACCATCCTCTGGTAAGATAAGCGACATTTTAACCAACGAGGAGGCCTATTCGCTCTATCATCACATCCTTCAGGTTAGACTGATTGATGGTTGTTCTGGGCATACAGGTCCTGCCCTTTCAGCGCCGATGATGGACATTATTATGGTAGGCTCTGCCAGAAAGGATCTAGCGGAAGGGAGCATGCCCCTTACTCTTCCGGCCTGTCTTGAGAGGTCTTCCGTCGAATCGAGTCCAGGAGTTCATATGGCGGCACAGCTCGAACAAAGGGCAATGGCCCCTATATCTTCCTCTGCTCGTATGACTTTGGGGGTTGACCTCTCAGCATTACCGAGTATCCAAATCATTCGGGCCGCGAAGGAGGAATTGGCCGCTGTTCAGGCGTCCTTTCGCTCGAAATTTATTTCCCTTGTGGCAGGGGCGGCAAGTTCTGTTGCGTCTTCCTCGACACTGTCGGCCACACTTCCTCTGACATTGTCCTCTACAGAAGTTCTGGATGAGGTATCGCAGGATGTGGTTGATAGCTTCTATCGCAATCTGAAGAGGGGAGTAGACGCTGTTGTGGAGCGGGGGACTCCTTTCACCTTGGCTCGACAATGTGCCCAGGGCCAGATTGACATTCTTAAAACCCTTCCTGACGGGAAAGGGACAGCCGCGCTTTTGGAGCCAAAGCTGTTAGAGGCTGATCAGCTGATGGCCCAGTTTCAAATGCTGCGACAAGCTGATTTGTCTGCAGCAATTGGTCAGGAGAGGGAGTTCCTCACCACCACCCTGGAGAAGATAAGGCTCGCACGAGATACATCTAAGACGGCTATAGCAAAAGACCTTGGTGACCTGTCTTTTTTGTACGACCAACTGAGCCACCGGAGTGAGGCTTGAAGAGCTCGGGAGGCGGCCGCCTCCAAGGGGATATCCGCTACCAGGGAGCAGATTCTCGAGCTTCTGAAGAAGTTGGCCTTCTTAGAGTCTGAGCTTGAAGCTTCTCGTACGGACAAGGAGCTGATTGTTCAGGATGCCGAAAGGGTTTCCAGAGCTTCTGCTGATCTAGAATGCTCTCTGAAGAAGTTTGATGAGGACTGGCGGGCACATATGTACTTGGATGATGCGGAGCAGTTGTCCCAGGAAGTCGAGCGTAGAGCTAGGCAGCGGCTTGAACGGAGGACCATCTTGGTGAGAAACCGCCTCCTGGAATTGTGTAATGCCGAACTATAGTCGGCCTTTTTCTCCTTTTGTTTCTGTTCTCTTTTTCTTTTCTTTTTGAGAGGGACGTGGTCCCAAAACATGTAATGCTTTTTGGCTTCCAAATAAAAAGAGTATGTTTTATTTTATCCTTTATTTGTACTGCTTGTTGTGTTTGTGGTGTTTGCCCCGCATGGGGGGGCCTGTTTGTGGACTTGTTACCCTTGGCATACCTTGGTTTTAGGTACAGATAACAAGTTTGATTAGGGATACCTAGAACAGTTCTACGGTAAGGTGGTCATGGACGTTCCTGGTACCGGAAGAAAGAATGCCATAGAGCAGCTGGGCTTCCAGGGCATGATGGAAAGTGATAGGCCTGTACTAAAAAACTTAGCAAGGGATATTTGTGGGCCTATTATCCTTGGCGTACCCTGGCTTAGGATACGGATAATAGGATGAAAGGGAACCAGCATACTTACTCAGAGGTAATGAGGACATGGCAAGCATGAGGGTTTCTTCCGCCATGGAATCTTCCTACTCAGAGGTAATGAGGACATGGCAGGAGTAAACTCAACGGAGGATATTTGTGGACCTATCATCCTTGGCGTTCTCCGGTTGTGGGTACGGATATTAAGTCGAAAGGGAATCAACATACTTACTCAGAGGTAATGTGGACATGGCAAGCATGAAGGTTTCTTCGACGGAGCCTTCCCACTCAGAGGTAATGAGGACATGGCAGGAGTGGGCTCCATGAAGGAGGGTACATAGAACGACTCAGAGGTAATGAGGACATGGAAGTTCTATGTAAAGGGGTGATTTGTTTTTGGCGGAAGTGAAACGACTCAGAGGTAACATCGACGTGGTCGTTTTAGAAATTTGTGGATCTGCTACCCTTTTTGTGCACTGGGAGTGCGGGTAGTGGATCGTGACGGAGGATCTCTTTCAGGAAGAAAGTTCAGAGGTATGGTCATACATGACTTACTATCTGAAAGAGTGACCGGAATGTGAGTTCAGAGGCACCTGCAGGTACATAACTCGATAATCTGGAAGATTATGAGTTCAGCGGTACCAACGGGTACATGACTCAATAATCTGGGATTGTGAATGTGAGTTCAGCGGTACCGGCGGGTATATGACTCAATAATCTGGAATTTAGAATATGAGTTCAGCGGTACCGGCGGGTACATAACTCAATAATCTGGAATTTTGGAATATTAGTTCAGCGGTACCGGCGGGTACATGACTCAATAATTTGGAATTTTGGAATATGAGTTCAGCGGTACCAGCGGGTACATAACTCAGCAATCTGGAAAATGTGATATGAGTTCAGTGGTACCGGCGGGTACATAACTCAGCAATCTGGAAAATGTGATATGAGTTCAGCGGTACCGGCAGGTACATAACTCGATGATCTGGAAAATGTCATTTAGACATAATATTTCTTCAGGAACTTGCCGTTAACGGGCAACATGAGCAAGTCTCCATTTTGTTTTGCGAGGCGGTAAGCGCCGTGGGAGAATACGGCCTCAATGATAAATGGACCTTCCTATTTTGGCTGGAATTTGTCGGTGGTTTTGTGAGTCATGACCATCGGCCTCCGGACTGCCAGAACGAGATCGCCCACTTGGAATGTTCTGATTTAACCTTCTTGTTGAAGGCTCCGGAGATGCATGCTTGGTATAGCTCGATCCGTTGCTGAGCCAGGAGGCACTTTTCATCTAAGGCCTCCAACTCTTGTAGTCGGCAATGGTAGTTATCATCCGTCGTCAATTGGTAAGTAAGGGCGACGCAGAGTGAGGGTATTTGAGTTTCCAACGGGAGGACTGCCTCACTCCCGTATACCAGGGAAAATAGCGTGTTTACAGTGGCTATTCGGACTGTAGTACGGTATGCCCATAAGCATTCACCAAGCTTCTCATTCCAGTCGTGCTTGTTGGACGATACGAACTTCTTGAGAAGTTTGATGATTGTTTTGTTGAATGCTTCTGCCAACCCATTCGCTGCTGGATTGTATGGCTTTGAAGCAATATTCTGGATGCGGTACTTGTCACAAAACCGATAGAAGGCATGGCTTGCAAACTGCGAACCATTATCGTGGATGATCCTTCGGGACAGTCTAAAGCGATAGATGACGTGATGCTTAAGGAAGCTAATCACGTTTGAAGTCTTTACTTCTGTAAGCTGGACAGCTTCCGCCCATTTGGAGAAGTAATCCGCGATTGAGAGTATAAAGCGATGTCCTCGGGAAGAAGGTGGAGTGATCAGACCGATGATATCCATTCCCCATGCTTCGAATGGCCAGGACGCCACTGTCGGATGTAGAAATTTGAATGGTTGGTGGATGAAGTCCGCATGGACTTGGTAGACTTTGCACTTTCTTGCATAGTCTATCGCATCTGCTACCATCATGGGCCAGTAGTAGCCCATTCGGCAAAGATGGTCTTGCAATTTAGGGCCAGGCTGATGGGCCCCACAGACACCGTCATGAGCTTCGTATACGGCTTCTTTGGCTTCTACGTTCGACAGACGTCGAAGCAATAATCCATCGTAGGATCGGCGATACAACATTTTTGTCTCTTTATCGTAGAAGAATCTGAGAGAACGCCTTCTGATAGAAGTAGCTTCCTTTGGGTTCTCGGGCAGGATGTCGTAGACTACGAAGTCTATGAATGGTTATCTCCAGTCTGGCGCTTCGTCGATCATTTAAGCAGAATAACTCGCCACGAATTGAACATTGTACTTAGGACAGACCAGTTCGTGGCCTATCACGTCAACCGAATGATGAGCATGATTTGGCACTGCTAGGGAAGCGACAAGGCCTACTAGGGCATCGGCTTCGATGTTTTGGAGTCTGGGAACGTGTTCGATGAAGAATCCCTCAAATGACGAAATAATGTTGATCGTGATTTGGTAATAGGGGATCATGTCTTCATGGAGGACTTCGTATGAACCCCGGATCTGATTGACGATTAACTGAGAATTGTCGTATGCTTCAAGATATTCTACCCCCGGCTCTCTTGCAAGTTGGAGGCCAATGACCAAAGTGTTGTACTCGACCACATTGTTAGAGCAGGGCTCTATGAGAGAGTAAGCGCGGTTGATCACCAATCCGAAAGAAGAAACCAGCACTACCCCGACTCCGACGACGATGTTGCCCTTAGGTCCGGTCCTTGAGGCGCCGTCGAAGAACATTCACCATATATCATCGTGAGAGATTGCATGCGAGTCGGAGACCTTATCTGGGATTTTTTCATATATTCTGGACGATTTCGAGCCTGGGTGGGCTGCTAAAAAGTCTGCCAGAGCTTGACCTTTAACAGCCTTTTGCGGGACGAAGATCATATGATAGGGGACATTAATATTGCCCATGTGGCGAGGCGAGAGCTGAGTGCCCCTGGTTCAGTCATGAGGACCCTGAGAGGATTGACTCGTGCGATCACATGTATGGTTTGTCCTGTGACATAGTGCCACGTCTTTTGAATGGCGAACACCAAGTCGAGGCATTCCTTCTCCACGGTGGTGTATCGGTACTCTGGCCCAATCATCATTCGGCTGAGGTAATATATAGCTTGTTCATGGCATGCATCATTGTTTTGTGCTAGCAGAGTGTCGAGGGAATGCTCCATTGCTCGTACATAGAGCAAAAATGATTTTCCAGCAACCGGGGCCACCAGGACTGGAGGGTTCGACAAATATTCTTTGATGCTGTCGAAGGCACGCTGACATTCTTCGTCCCATACGAATGAGACGCCCTTGTTCATGAGATGGGTGGATGGCTGACATCGTCCGGAGAGGTTAGAAATGAACCTCCTGATGTAAGCTAGCCTCCCTTGGAGGACTCGAAGTTCTCGAAGATTTCTCGGGGGACCCATCTCCATGATTGCCTTTGTCTTCTCAGGATCTACGTGGATACCCCGGGCGGTGATGATAAAACCTAAGACCTTTCTGCTGGATACGCCCAAGAAAGATTTTGTGGGATTAATCTTCAGGTTATGTGCTCGTATTAGGTCGAATACCGTCTTCAGATCCTGCAGATGGTCTCCCCTATAGCGACTCTTGACGGCGATGTCATCAACATCGCACTCCACCTTGCGTAAGTGGTCTTTGAAGATGATACTCATGGCTCTTTGATATGTGGCATCGGCATTCTTTAAACCGAAAGGCATGACTGTGTAGCAGTATGTGCCAATCGGTGTTCGGAATGATATATGCTTCTTGTCGTCAGAAGACATCTTGATTTGGTTGTATCCTGAGAAGCCATCCATGAATGACATACGTTCGAAGCTGCATGTGTTGTCGATCATGATGTCTGTGATAGGGAGAGGGGATTCATCTTTGGGACATGCCTCGTTCAGATTGCGGAAGTCGATGCAGATTCGAATCTTTCCATTCTTCTTGAGGACCGAAACTATGTTGGCGATCCAGTCTGGATGTTGTTCCTCACGAATGAAGCTGCTGGCTATTAGTTTGTTGACTTCGACTTCGATTGCATCCATGATGCCCGGGCGGAAGCGTCGCTGTTTTTGTTTGACCAGCTTTGCCTCTGGCCGAATATTGAGCATGTGAAGGGAAACTGCGGGGTTTAGTCCTGGCATGTCTTCATAGCTCCAGGCGAATACATCGATATATTCTTTGACAAGTTCCAGTAACGATTCTCGCTCTTCGTCTGTCAGGCTTTTGCTAACGAAGATTGGTTTTGGAGAAGAGTCGCTGCCTATATCCACTTGTATGACCTCATCTTCAGTAGGAGGCTCTCTCTGTTCGAACCGTATTTTCCATTGTGCATCCAACTGTTGGGCCCATGGCTCTAACTCGAGGATTTCGGGAATGTCTTCATCTTCTTCGTAAGCGTCGGCGAATGTCATGTTGACTGACAGGACTTGTCTGAATACGTCTCCGATGCTGGTGTCTGAATCAGAAGTTGGTGACCCAGTTGAATGTGAATGCCAATCGCATTCCTTATCTAAACTTTCAGGGGTCGTTGTGGGCGTAACATACCCTAATCTACATTGGGTCTTGTTGTAGTAGTCCCGTGGTTTGCCAGCCGGGACTGGTGGCTTTAAAGGTAATCGTCGCCCAGTGTCGTAGTTCAAAGCTGGCGTAGTTTCCAGATCATACCCTTGTTTTTGCATGAGATATTTGGATTAGAGGCTATACAGGTATAGAGGCAGTCTCCCGGCATCTGATTCGAGATCGACCTTCTTTATAGTGAAGGGCTGTGGGTCGTCCTTCCGGTCGAAGATGATTGGATGGTCTCCTCCCTCGATTATGCGGTAAGTGTCTTCCACTGGAGTAAGTTGGTTTGCGACGTAAACATTCGTCTCCTGTGTGTGTTGGTGAGTGCCTATACCGTGTTCCATAGCATACATTGTACAAAGCTTATTAAGGTCGAGGTAGTTCAAAGATAGCCCTTTATTGATGAAGTAAGGTATCTTTTCTAGGAGGATTACATCATCTGTGGAGGAAACATCAGTGTGGGCAGCCACATACTTGGCTAGCTCCGGTTCTTCTTCGGCTACCCCTGTATAAATGAAGACTGAGAGGGCGACCTGGGCAGCTTGATCGTCAGGGGTTCAGCTGGTGGAGCCGAACTTGGAGTTGTTGGCAAACTAGCGACCCCCAGTTTGGCACCTGATGCTGGAGGGGAGTTATTGGCTCGGTAGAAGCCCCAGACCTTGTATCGGGGTGACGACTCTTCTTGGGAAGGCGTATCGTCATTGGCTTGTCGGAGGAATTGAGCTTCACCATTTGTCGCTGACCAACTCTAGGCAGTCTGATCGTTAGTGGCTCCGTTGTGGGTCTTGGCACTTGGCCAGACCTTGGCAGCCGGATTATCATTTGCTTTTCTTGTGCCGAGAGGCTGATTGCGTCCTTACGCAGAGTGGCTGTAAGGAGTACGGATCTGCCAGGTTTACGAGCTTAAAGGTGGATTATCAGAGGTTCTTCTGATCCTGAGACCGTCTCATTTTGAGTCTGTACGTCTTCATCCAGGTGCCTCTTCGACTTCTCGTATAAGCAGGAATTCGAGTAGTAGGATTCGACTCCTTTGAAGGGATCGATGTCGGCAAATTCTGTCCTCATAAAGCCGTATTTGTCGATATACTTGAAGCATTGGTGCAGCGTAGAAGGCACGATCATATAATCGTGTATCCAAGGGCGCCCCAAGAGGATGTTGTAAGAAGTGTCTGCATCTATGACGTAACAGGTGACTTCCGACTGGAGATCGCCAATTTGGCACTTCAGACGAATCTTCCCAATTGTGTAGCTCATGCCCGAATTGAAACCGCTGATGGCGGTGCTTATTGGCGTCAGACGATACATAGGAATGCGGAGATGATGTAACAGACCCTTCAAAATGATGCTTATGGAAGAACCAGGATCAATGTGCATCCGGTCCACCTTTACGTCCCCGATGTATCCGGTGTAGTATAACGGACGATCGTGCAGATTGGTTTTGATGAGTATATCCTGCGGAGTGAAGACAATATTGGGCATCACTCCTGTACAAGCGCTGTCTTGGAGATTTGTAGGCGGGCTCTCTCCTATGAGGTTGACCTGAGCCAGATAGGCGTCGGCATTCTGGAGTGCATCGCTCAAAGCCGTGCGAACATCCTTTGAGAGTCTCAGGAGCTCGTATAATGACAATTTGGCCGGTGTGTTGGCCAAATGTGCCAAGATGTCAAAGTTGTAAGGCCTCTCCAGCCCCTGAGGTATCTCTTTTCGGAGGGATTTGTCAAAGCGAGTCTCCCTTGGCCTAGGCTTGTCAGTCGTCGGAGGCTGAGAAGGTCCTAGAGTGTCAGCGGTAGCTGGCTGATGATCTTCAGCCGAGTTCTCAGCCACAGGTTAGGATTGTGCCCCAGACCGAGTAACGACAGCCGTGACTTCTTCGACATCTGCCAAGATTGTGCGGTAGGATCTGACTTTTCCACTCTTCTTCTTACGAATGGAGGGTGGTGTGGACTGAGTCACTTCAGATACCAAGTCTGGATGGACCCACATGACCTCCCCTCGTGATATGGTGAGGGGCACTAGACCAGCAGCCTGATCCCGAGGAGGTAGAAGATTAGCAATCTCCATTGTCGCCAGAGGGATGGGTACCACGCCGTCTTGAGCTTCAGTTGGAGGGAAGCTGCCAAATTATACTGACACCATATTGGCTGCCACGGTCACCTCTTTGAAATCAATGGCGAGAGCGTTTGAATCGATGAGATGTTGGATGTATCATTTCAGTTGGTAGCAGTCGTGTGTAGCATGGTGGACGTAGTGGTGGTAATGGCAGTACTTTGGGCTTTCCATTTCTGCCGGCCGAGGTTCTCGTCTTGGTGGAGGGAGCTGAATTCTGTCTCCTTGTATGAGCATGTCCAAGATGGTCTTAACGTGGCCGTCTTCGAAAGAGTAGGTAATTTGCGGCTATTGCTTGTCTGCCGGTTTTGACTCGAGTTTCTGGGCTGGGTCGGCCACCATAGCCTGCTTGCCCTTGTTGTCCCGATTATTGGAGACGTTACCACCATTGTTGTTGGCATTAGGGTGCTTGCCCTTATCCTCTCCCTCCGAGAAGTACAATCCCAGTTGGCGAGCCTTCTTCAATCGTTCTTCGATGCTTGTGGCACTGATGATAAACGTCTTCCAGTCCTTAAATTGACTTTCGCCCATCCAGAGACTGATTGTTGGGAGCAATCTCTTTTGGCAAATTTCTATCAAGGAGGAATCTGGGTTACCAGACGGCAGCTTCATTGCGGTTTGGCGAAACCGCTCAATATAGTTCCTTGTCAGCTCTTTCTCCCCTTGGACGACGTCTATGAGGGTGGACATCGTGATGTCCTATCCTACTTCGTAGAATCTCTCCAAGAACATGCGCTTGAAGCTGGCAAAGGAGTGGCTGCAGTTGTCCGGCAGGTTGCGATACCAGTCGAAGGCGACTCCTTCCAATGCCACGATGAATAATCGTATAAGGATGGCATCATCATGGGGCAGATGGTCGGTGGTGACCTCGAAGTAAGTGATGTACCGACTTGCGGAGGTCTTGCCATCATAAGGATTGATATTGAACGGCTTATACCTTGGTGGGAAGGGGGCATCCCTCCATGCAGCAGGGTATGATTGCCGTATTCTGAGGTCTTGAGAGGTTTCTCGAGCGTGAAACATGGCTCGGAGCTCCTGGACCTCTCTTCTTGCTTTCCTGGCCTCATCCACAGCGGTGGGAGCCGTCATTTCAGGAGGATTGTTGCTCGGGTTCGGTGCCGCTGAGTTCGAGTCCGCATTGACCGCGGGACCCGTGCTTGTTTGGCCAGGCGTCCCTCCTTGGAGAGTTGGAAGGGCCACTTTGATCTCGTCTACAGACTTGACCAAGGCATGCAGTATGGCCTCCAGAGTGTCGATGCATTGGCGATCACTGGAACCACCTTGGTTGCTGTCCGTCATGAACACCGTCTTTACATGAGGAAAAATGGAAGGAACGGTGGAGGATGTGCCCTCCGAGTCATACCCATGTACCGAGAAGTCATCGGGATATGTGGGAATGTTCCCCTCTGGTTCAGACTCAGAAGGAATAGTACCCCAAACTTCAGAGCTTGCTTCATCTTGAGAGTCGTGGACGTCCTCGGGGACGTCGGCATCTGCTGTATCTGACAGGAGAGTTGTTTCCTCAGGCTCGTCTCCCTGGAATATCGAATTATCATGGATGTTCCAAGGAGTGCTACCCCCAGTTTCAGTAACCCCCAGTGGTGTGGATGATGAATCTCCTACTGTGGTAGATTTCGTCTTCGAACGGGTACCTTGGAATACTCCGGTAGTGGACAACCGTTTAGACGACAATTTCTCGGTCACAGTGGTTGAAATCTTCGGGCTAAAAATGTTTATCATCTTCCCTCTCCCATCGGCGGGGATTTTCTGAGTGGAGTTGCAAGAGACGACGGAAGGCGCTTCGTCCTCTGAGCTTGGTCGTTGCAGCCTTTGGAAAATAGGTTGCCGGTCTTCTCTTGCTGTCGCGTTGTTGCAACCGCAGTTGACGATGATTTGGGTGCAGTGATGTCCGTAGGAGGACTCTTTGCATACCGGGGCCTCTTCTCTTTCCTTGCGTTTGCGGAGGATAACCTCACGCAAGTCAGACTGGTCTGGAACGACCCTGTTTGCTTCCTGGGTTTTGGGAGACTTGTGGGAACCACTCTGTCCATTTGCCGCCGGGGGCTGGACTCGAGTGGTTCTGTACAACTTCCCATCAGAGGCCTGCATAACGATATGTGGAGCGCTCAGATGGTCAGAGGTTGGGACAGCCGACTGAGCTCGCCGAGCTCGCGCTGCCCTTGACTTCTTTACTCGAACTCCTGAAGGCGTATAGTAGGAAGAGTCAAAATGATGCTGCAGAGAGTCAGACATATTTTCTTGGGCACATGAGAGATCAGAACCATAGGAGAGGCGATCGAAGACTGAGCTTGAGCTGCGTGGAGCAGGCAGTATGTGGCTAGAGTCAACAGCCTTCATGCGGCTGGCAATTGTGGCCGTATAGGCTTTCTTCGTGCGATTGGAAGTCTCGACCGCATGAGGTTTCTCCATGCGGCTGAAAGTTCTGGCCGCATGGATATTCTTCATGCGGATGAAAGTTTCAACCGCATTAGCATCATGCATGCGGCTGGCGGTTTTGGCCGTATGAGTGTTCGGCTTCTTCTTGGAGCACATAGAACCACTCTTTGTCCCTGCAAGTCCAGCATCGTAGTGTTTTTCTCTGCCGGACTTGGGGACAGCAGAGTCCTCTATGGCTTGACGTGGGGCCGCATGAGAGTCGCCTTCGCCGTCTTGGGTAGCAGAGAGTACTCCGTCCAGGGCCTAGAAAGGAGCAAATGATTTTGGCCTCCACTCCCCGTGAGCCTTCTTTGTGCGGGTTTGCTTCTGGACCGGGCCAGCGCTCCCGTCGGAGAGCATTTCTTCAAACGCCTGTTGGTCGAAGCGGACGACCATCTTCTGTTGCGTGGAGCCATGTTTGGCTGCATCCGATTGCATCACCAACTCCTCAGCCGTGGAGAAGTTTGTCCCCAGCAGAGTCGCCATCGTGTTTGCCATTGATTGTAAAAGAACAGAACAATTATCGGAGGACTGAACTTAGACTCACAATACAAACTCGCTTGTACAAAGAAAGCCTAGGGACGAAAACCTAGGTACAATAATCTAAGTACAATTATTTATTTTAGATTCTGGGGGGTGACGATAGAGGCTCGGGAAAGCGACAGCAGCTCTGCCTTACTCCTTGGACGATCGGGTGCAGCCTTGGCTCTGTAGAAGAACTGCTTGGTGTTGATGAAATGCTCTCCTTTCAATTTCTCTCTGACTCTCTGGATCCGGAGGGGTGTGCTCTCTGCTCTCTGCTGCTTTGCAAGGGAATGGCACCTCGTTATTTATAAGAGTGGGGGGCATCATTAGGGTTTGCAATGATTGCCCATTCTCAAAAGTCGACGGTTAAGGATCAATGAATCTGGGCCGCTCGTAATAGATTTGAGCAATTAATGTGATTGCATCAAATCTCTGTGGGCAATTAATAATGATTGCCATAAATCCTCATGATTTGTTATGCCAAGCTCGAATCTCCTGCCACGTGTTCAATTTGATTGATTGCAAGTGAGCTGATTTGATCCCAGTAATTATGAGGATGGCACTAAACCTGGTTGTTAGGATTTGTTGATGAATCTTGCCACGTGTCCCACTATTATTAGGCTGATAGCTGTAGGGACGCAGGCAAAATCGTGAGCCACTTAGGAAATCTGAGCCGCATGAGGATTGCCCCCCCACTGAGCCACATAAGGCTGGCCACGTGTCAAGGCTGCTTGGGAGTGGCCTCTGAACATTTGAACCGCATGGAGATGATCTGAGCCGCATGAGCGTAGGCGACCGCATGATGAGTGGCTTCTCAGTGAGCCGCATGAAGATAGTCCTCATGAGCCGCATGGGTAGCCTCTGTCTGAGCCGCATGGGTAGCCTCTACCTGAGCCGCATGGGTATCCTCTGCCTGAGCCGCATGGGGTGGCCTCTGTCTGAGCCGCATGCGACTGTCCACGTGTCAAGGCCGCATAAAGGTCTTTGGGGTTTGATGGATTGTGTCAGAGATTTCCTTCGTTTCCCTAGGAGTCTGCCATTATGACAGCTGTCATTAGTCAGAGCTGTCAGCCGTCAAGACATTAAATGCAGTAAAGACAAAAGGAAGAGTTGTTGAGGGCCACGTGGCCGTATGGAACTATTCGAGCCGCATAGACGCTTGAGCCGCAGGGATCCCTGAGCCGCATGGGAATCCTTGGCCGCATGGATCTTTCTTTATTCTTTTTCATGCTTCTACAACCCAGCATATTTACTTGAACGTGGTAAACATGAGATTTGATGATAGAACCTTCCTACTCAGAGTTACTGAGGACATGGTAGGGGTAGGCTCAATGTAGATACATAGAACAACTCCGTGGTGAGGTGGACACGAAAGTTCTTGGTATTGGGCGAATGAATGCCATGGAACAACTGGGCTCCAGAGGCATGTGATGGTGAGAAAAGAGGTGCATGTACTAGAGGACCTAGTACATCATTAGTGGTCAGCTGCGGACATTTGTGGTCAACTGTAGATATTTGTGGTCAATTATGGACATTTGTGGGCCTATTACCCTTGGCGTACCCTGGTTTTGGGTACGGATAATAAGTCGAAAGAAAACCAACATACTTACTCAGAGGTAATGAGGACGTGGTAAATATGGAGGTTTTTTACAATAGTGTCTTCCTCCTCAGAGGTATGAGGACGTGGCAGGAGTGGACTCAACGAAGGATACATAGAACAACTAAGAGGTATTTTGGACGTAGAAGTTCTATATAAGGGGTGATTTGTTTGTGGTGGAAGGGAAACAACTCAGAGGTAATGTGGACGTGGTTGTTTTGGGAATTTTGTGGACCTGTTATCCTTTTTTATGCACTGAATGCACGGGTAACAGTTTCTGAGGAAAATGCTCTTCTAGGGAGGAAGTTTAGAGGTATGATCATACATGACTTGCTACCAGGAAGATGCTATATGAATTTATTTGGGGTAACCGGAGCGTAAGTTCAGCGGTACCTAAGGGTACATGACTTAACAATCTGGTTGATTCGGAGAGTGTCATCTAGACATAATATTTCTTTAGGAACTTGCCGTTGATGGGCATCATGAGCAAGTTTCCATTTTGCTTTACGAGACGGTATGCACCATTGGAGAATACAACCTCGATGATAAATGGGCCTTCCCACTTTGGCTGGAACTTGTCGACGGATTTATGAGTCATGACCATCGGCCTCCGAACTGCCAAAACGAGATCGCCTACTTGGAATGTTCTCAGCTTGACCTTTTTGTTGAAGGCTCCAGAGATACGTGCTTGATAAAGCTCGATTCGTTGTTGAGCTACCAGACACTTCTCATCTAAGGCCTCCAATTCTTGTAGCCGACGACGGTAGTTATCATCCGCCGTTAGTCGGTAAGTGAGGGCGACGCAGAGCGAGGGGATTTGAGTTTCCAATGGGTGAACTGCCTCACTTCCGTATACCAAAGAGAATGGTGTGTTCCCAGTGGCTGTCCGGACTGTAGTACGGTATTCCCATAAGCATTCGCCAAGCTTTTTATTCCAGTCGCGATTGTTTGAGGACACGAACTTCTTGAGAAGATTGATTATGGTTTTGTTGAAAGCTTCAGCCAAACCATTAGCCGTCGGATTGTATGGTATTGAAGCAACATTCTGAATTCGATGTTTGTCGCAAAACCGATAGAAGGCATGGCTTACGAACTGCACACCATTATCGTGGATGATCCTTCGAGGTAGTCTAAAGCGATAAATGACGTGATGCTTGATGAAGTTGATTATGTTTGATGTCTTCACTTCTGCAAGCGGAACAGCTTCCGCCTATTTGGAGAAGTAGTCCGTAATTGCGAGTATAAAGCGGTATCCTCTGGATGAAGGCGGGGTGATTGGACCAATGATATCCATTCTCCATGCCTCAAATGGCCATGATGCTACCGTCGGATTTAGGAATTCAGATAGTTGGTGTATGAAATTCGCGTGGACCTGACAAGCTTTACATTTTCTTGCATAGTCTATCGCATCTACTACCATCGTAGGCCAGTAATAGCCCATCCGACGAAGGTGGTCTTGTAATTTCGGGCCAGGTTGATGGGCCCCGCAAACACCATCATGAGCTTTGCGCACGACTTCTTTGGCTTCCGTATTTGACAAACATCGGAGCAGTAATCCATCATAGGATAGCCGATACAGTATTTTTGTCTCTATATCGTAGAAGAATCTGAGAGAACGTCTTCTGATAGAAGTGGCCTCTTTCAAATTTTCCAGCAAGATACCATAGACTGCAAAATCAATAAATAGAAGTCTCCAGTCCTGTGTTTCATCGACCGCCAGGGCAGAGTAACTCACAGTAAATTGTACGTTGTTCTTAGGATAAACCAATTCATGGGCTATTACGTCAACCAAATGAACGGCATGATTTGGAACTGCCAGGGAAGCGGCAAGACCTGCTAGAGCATCGGCTTCAATGTTCAGGAGTTTGGGAACATGTTCTATGAAGAATCCTTTCAGGGACGTAATAATGGCGATTGCTATTTGATGATAAAGGATCATGTCTTCATGGCGAACTTCAAAAGAACCCTGGATCTGATTAACGATTAACTGTGAATCGCTATATGCTTCTAGGTATTCTACCCCCAGTTCCTTTGCAAGTCGGAGGCCGATAACTAAGTCGTTGTACTCGGCCATGCTGTTTGAACAAGGATCCGTGAGGGAGTATGCCCGATTGATCACCAATCTAGAGGGAGAAATTAGTACCACTCTGACCCCAACGACGATATTGCCCTTGGGCCCGGTTCTTGAAGCACCGTCGAAGAACATTTGCCAGACGGTATCATGGGAAGCCATATTTGAATTGGCGACCTCGTCTGGAATCTCTTCATATACTCTAGTTGTCTCCGAACCTAGATGGGCAGCTAAAAAGTTTGCCAAAGCTTGACCTTTAACAGCCTTCTGTGGGACGAAGATCATGTTGTAGGGGGACAATAATATTGCCCAGGTAGCGAGGCGAGAGCTGAGTGCACCTGGTTTGGTCATGAGGACCCTGAGGGGGTTAACTCGTACTATAACATGGATAGTCTGTCCTGTAACATAGTATCGCGTCTTCTGAATGGCGAACACCAAAGCGAGACACTCCTTCTCTACGGCGGTATATCTATGCTCAGGCCCTATCATCATTCTTCTGAGATAATAGATAGCTTGCTCATGTCTTGCATCATTATTTTGTGCTAGTAGAGCGCCATAGAAATGCTCCATCGCTCGCACGTAAAGCAAAAACGGCTTTCCAGCAACCGGGGCCACCACGATTGGAGGTTTCGACATATATTCTTTAATATTGTCAAAGGCACGTTGGCACTCCTCATCCCATACGAAGGAGATGCCAATTTTCATGAGGTGTGTGAATGGTTGGCATCGTCCGGAAAGGTTAGAGATAAACCTTCTGATATAAGCTAGCCTCCCTTGAAGGCCTCTGAGCTCACGGAGATTTCTCGGGGGACTCATCTCCATGATTGCCTTTGTTTTCTCAGGGTCTATATGGATACCCTGGGCGGTAATGACAAAACCCAAGAATTTCCTGCTGGATACGCCCAAGAAGGATTTGGTGGGCTTCATCTTTAAATTATGTGCTCGCATCAGGTCAAATACTGTCCTTAGATCGTACAGATGATCTTCCTTAGAGCGGCTTTTGACGGTGATGTCATCAACGTAGCATTCCACTATCATACGCAGGTGGTCTCTGAAGATGATACTCATAGATCGTTGATATGTGGTACCGACATTTTTTAAACCAAAGGGCATGACTGTGTAGCAGTACACGCCAATCGGCGTTCGAAATAATGTATGCTTTTCATCGTCAGAAAACATCTTGATTTGGTTGTATCCAGAGAAGCCATCCATAAATGACATGCGCTCAAAGTCACATGTGTTGTCAATCATTATGTCCGTAATAGGAAGAGGGAACTCATCTTTAGGACATACTTCGTTCAGATTCCGGAAGTCGATACAAATTTGGATCTTTTCATTCTTCTTGAGGACCGGTACTATGTTGGCTACCCAGTCTAGGTGTTGTTCCTCACGGATGAAGCTGCTGGCTATTAGTTTGTTGACTTCAGCTTCAGTAGAATTTATGATGTCTGGGCGGAACCGTCGTTGCTGTTGCTTGACTGGCTTTGCATCCGGATGAATATTTAGCTTATGGAGTGCAATCTCGGGGTTTAGCCCTGGTATGTCTTTATAGCTCCAGGCGAACACGTCAATATACTCTTTGACGCGTTGCAATAGCGATTCCCGCTCTTCGTCTGTCAGACTTTTGCTGACGAAGATTGGCTTTGAAGAGGATTCATCGACGAGGTCAACTTGCATGACTTCATCTTCGGTAGGGGATCTCTTTGTTCGAAACGCTTCTTCCACTGCGCATCTAGCTGTTGGACCCAAGGCTCTAACTCAAGGAGTTCGGGTTCCTCTTCTTCGTAGGCGTCAGCAAATGCCATATTGACAGACCAAGCTTCCCTGAGTACGTCTCCGATGCTGACATCTGAATCGGAAGTGGGTGATCCGGTTGAATGTGAATGCCATTCGCATTCCTCATCCGAGCTCTCAGGAGTTGTTGCAGGTGTAACATAGCCTAGACCACGTCTGGTCTTACTGTAATAATTTCGTGGTTTTCCAGCCGGGACTGGCAATTACAAAGGTAATCGCCAGACGGTGCCGTAGTTCAAGCCTGGTGTAGTCTCCATATCATATCCCTATTTTTGCATGAGGTACTTGGATCGGGAGCTATACAGATAAAGGGGCAGTCTCCCGGTGTCGGGTTCGAGATCGACTTCTTCTGGCCTGAAAGACTGTTGATCATTCTTTCGGCCGAAGATGATTGGATGATCTTCTCCCGCGACTATGAAGCAAGCGCCTTCCACGGAAGTAAATTGGTTCGTGGTATAGACATTTGTTACTTGTGTGTGTAAGTTGATGCCCATACCGTGTGTAAAACTCCTAGATTTCTACTATTTTTTTATTTTATTAAATTTGGTACTGGTTTAAATTTTTGTATTTTACGTCGCATAGTTGTATTGTACGTCACACGCGAATTTACGTTTTTCGTATTTTCTCGTCGAGTGCGAATATGTGCAATATACATATTTTAGAAAATATTCTTTTTGATTTTATTATCAATGATGGTTTCAAAATAATATATATACTAATTATATTTTTAAAAGTAATTTGGCAAGAAGGTAATTTAAAGATTTAATGTTTATTTTCAAAAAAATTTATCCAAGTTAGTAAAAATATAGTTTGAAATTTTTCCTATTAATACATAATATATATTATAATTTTCGAAATTATTATATATTAATATTTTATTATTCAAAAAGATTTTAAAATTATTTATTATTTTCAAAATTATTATTATTAGTATTTTGTAAAATATATTTTGAATTTATAGTAGCAATTTAAATCTTGATTTGATTTCGTGCATTGATTTAATTAATATCTACATTGAAATTTAAATTTTCTTATTTGAATCTAAACTAAATGATGGATTTAATTATGTTTAAATTGAATTTCGATTTGAATTTGGATTTGATTGGTTTAAATTATTTAAACTAATAATGGTATTTATCTATTGGAGGTTTTAAACTAATTCTAATCCTATCCAAATGGGAATTCCCACATCCTATAAATAGGCAGGTACTCCTCCATTATTTTTCTCTCCACCAATTTCTCACATCCACAAAATTCTCCACAAACATGTCGTGCGATCGTGTCTGTGTCCATCCGTTCTTATTCCATTGTTACATATACAATTTATCTCCTTCCACGTGTCAGACATACCCCGACACGACCCAATTTCTAGCTAACCCTATGAACCTAACCATGCCCCGGTCCTCCCTCGCCACGTGGCCCCTCCCCTTCCAGCTCCTCCACGACATGGCCGACAGTACTGCTGACCCTTGCCACGCCCCAACACCAGCCTGCCCTGATCATCATCGTAACCACCCTCGCCATCATCTGTCTCCGCCACCTGCACCCCAAAACCACCTCCGTCGCCAGTACCACCACTCCGCCAGTACCAAACCCCCGCCATCGCCATCATCACCCGACACGCCACCGTCACCAATCCCCGACCACCATAAAACGCTCGCCCACTCCGGCCATTACCACCAAGACACCCCAGACCTGCCCGGTTTATTCCAGCCACCGACAACCATCACCACCACCGACAACAAGGCAGCCACCCCATCGTTCCCGACCATCACTCAGAGAAAACAAAAAAAGAAGATGGAGAGAACCGGACCTTGCTCAACTGGGTCCACCGCCGGCCTCGCCTAGCCCGTAGTCGACAAACCCTCTCCACGCTAGGATCACCACCGCCGCTCGACTTCCCATCCCGCAGCGACCCGAGTCCAGCGTCACCGCGCCTGTGCCCGTGGCCGCCGCGTCGAGACTACGCCGGCGAGCGCCGCCCCTCGCCTCGGGAACTTCCAGCGACCCCTCCTCGTCCAAACCCTCCGCCGCTTCTCGCCATCACGCCGCGCGCCAAGCCCGACCCCAACAACCGCTCCTCCTCTACTCCCCTCCTCCGCAGCTCGTGCTCGCCGGAGCCGCTTCCCTGCGGCGTCTCCTCCGCAGTGTCGGAACCCGTCGGACCACCCGCCTTAACCCCCGGCGAACCGCCCCCGTGTCCTCCGCGCACATCCGCGCCGCCCGCTCCAATTTTCCCCTCCGCCTCCAATCGAGCCGCTTCCCGTCCCTCTACGACCTCCTCCCCTTCTCGCTGCCCGACTGCGCCCTTGCCGACCTCGATCTCCTTCTCCGATCTCCTCTCTCCGCCCTTTTCCTCGTTTTGTTTCCAATGGGGAGCAGCTCTGCAAATGACTTTTGGGTTTTTATTTTAATGTTATAATTTTTTCTTTAGTATTGTTAATCAGAGAGAAGAGTACGCATCATTATTATTATTATTATTATTATTATTATTATTATTATTATTATTATTATTATTATTATTATTTCTTTCTTTTTATCTGTTATTATTATTATTATTATTATTATTATTATTATTATTTCTAAGTTATTTAGTTGCAAAAATTTTGTATTGGCATAGGCCAACATCATTAAAAGGATTTTTGAAGGAGTTCAATAACCTTAGGAAATTTATAAAATTTTGGGATTTTGTTGCATTGGGTTCTATTTTAATATTTCTACTAAATATTATGGTAGTAATTTATGGTACTTTAAGTGTGACTTTTGACTAAAAAAAATATTAAGGGTTTAACTCTACAATGATTTCCTATTATTTCAAAATATTTATTTAGAAGTATTGTGATATTTCAAAGTGAGGTTGGTCATCAATATTGATTAGTTTCATAAACAAGTATATTGTTTTTCATTCAAATATATACTTTCTAAAATGTTAATTATTTTAAAAATCAAATTTCTTGAATTTAACTATGAGTATATAATTTAAAAAGGATTTATAAAATAGAGTTTATTATATAGTTATTTATATAATTCCTTCGAATCAATTCCCTATGGCTAATCCAAGTATTTCTTATTTCTCACAAATTCGAACTTTCCCTACCAACTAATTTGACCCTTCCGGACTCATTGACACGATCCGTGCCACCATCAGAGGTCACCATGTATAGTTGTTGCACCGAAGTTGCGAGTTCGTGCCACCTTGATCATTGCAGCACACCAGACGTCCTACCAGGCAAGATACCTTGCCATCTTGTACTTATATTTGATTCATGATATTGTATATGTTGCTAGTGTTTTTACATTAGTAAGAGTATGTCCAAGTATGACTTGGGTGCCATCGATATGTATATTGATGTTTGTGTGTGTGCGTGTGTGTGTGGACCATATGTGGTAGCGGACTTTCCCGGTATGTTGAAGTTATGCTTCATAACTTCTTTGACTTGTTGACACGTCTCTTACACGACACATGAGTGAGGAACATAGAGTCGGCACGAACCTACGTATTCGACTTGCTACCGATACGGGCGGTTCGTGTGTCGGTTCATTTATGGATTAGCGGAGTCTAGATAGCGACTTGCATAGAGATATGGATCACCAAGACATGGATATGACTTGTGTGATACATGGGCGGAGAAAACTACTGGGACGTATGAGCTATCCCACAGCCATCTAGATTGCCCGGTTATGGGTTCATGGTTTCCCTGTTATGGGTGTGTCGCTAGAGGATATATCCATTGCACGGCCCTGACCTCGTCGTCAGATAAGTCAGGAGGTATGCTAGCGATGCAAAGTATGAACTAGGGGATATATCCATTGCACGGCCCTGACCTCGTCGTCAGATACGGTCAGAGACGTATACTAGTTCATGCGAAAGCCTCTAGTGGATGCTATGCTTTATTCCTACCCACTTATACGTTCCAGTATAGTTTTCGACTTGCATTACACCTAGATGGTTAGATTCCATTGTGTTGGAGCATGTGGTCTTTTCTTTATCATGTATCAATTACAGTTCATCATGGTATTGTTTTTATGTATCTTGTTACGTCCCTCTGAGGACCTGGTTTTTCCCCAGGTGTGTGTTCATGTTTTCCGCAGGTATTCTAGCCAAGGCCGTGGTCTTCTTCATTCCTTCGAAGACAATTACGCTTGGTTCGTCTTGCTATTTTTATCGCTCGATTTATTGTACATTTTCTTTCATTGAGATAGTTGGTAGTGGACTTTGTCTCCTCCCAACGATTGTATCATAAATATTCGAGTTGGTATTTATATTATTATTCCTTTCATTGTGGATGAGATTAGTTTGTCTTGGATTACTGCATTTTACAGCTTATGTATTCATACGAGACTTACGTACTTCGTATGAATACAGCTGGCATGTCTATGTTCCTAGTCCTACGTATTTTGGGACTGGGGCGTTACACCGTGTTCCATAGCATACATTATACGGAGCTTGTCAACCTCGAGGTAGTTCAAAGATAACCTTTATTGATAAAATAAGGTATCTTCTCTGGCGATATTACATTATCGGCAGAGGGAACATCAGTGTGTGCAGCCACATATTTGGCTAGCTCTAACTCCTCTTCAGCCACCCCCTACATTATCGAAGATTAGAAGGATGACTTGGGCAGCTTGATCATCAAGGGTTCCACTGGTGGTGCTGGACGTGGGGTCGTTGGCTCACTGGGCAGCTTGATCATCAAGGGTTCCTCTGGTGATGCTGGACGTGGGATCGTTGGCTCACTAGCGGTCCCTGGCTTAGCACCTGGCTATCGATTTGTCCTGGGAAGACGAATGACCATCGACTTGACAGAAGGATTGATCTCTTCTAATTGTTGTTGGCCGATTCTTGGCAGTCTGATTGTCATTGGCTCCACAGTGGGTCTCGGCCCCTGGCTAGACCTTGGGAGTCGGATAACCATTTGTTTCTTTTGTGCAGTGATCACCGGTTGTAACGCCCCAGTCCCAAAATACGTACGACCAAGTACGTGAACATGCCAGCTGCACATATACGAAGAATACTCCAATATATGGAATCCTCATATATGCACATAAACTGTAAATAAAATAATCACAGGCCAGAATAACATATCTAATCTCATCACAGCTCAACACAGATGATAATAGAGTCCAAATAAATAAATAAGAGTATCAAAAGATAGCCGGGTGAACATACTCACTCCAAACAGCTATGAAAAATAGTCTCACAAGATCGGAGTCCAACCTCCGCAAAATAGAAAGAAAATGAGATGTAAAATAATATCCACTAATGTCTCAAATATAGAATAAACTAGATATCAGTAGTGACTGCCTCGTCATCGATGTAAGATGGATCCAGAGCCGCTCCGTACTCCTGTGGAAAGTCGTCTAATCCTGGAAAGATAACCAGGTCCTCAGGGGACATAGCAAGATACAAGAAAACACCATGCCATATAACTGTGATAATATAATAGAAAGAAAAGAGATGCATGCAATAGGGTGCCTACCAATTCTACAGTGAAAATGCAGTTAAGAACAGACCTTCAACGCATGGGTATCTGGCTCAGTAGCAGTAACTCAGGTACGGCCCCATCAGGATACCAGGGACCTCAAAGCATAACATTCCTCGAATGTCAGAGGCCAGCAGTATCAGTAATAGAAAAGTGCATAAGGACCCATACGTTAAGGACACTGTTCTCTCCACCCAATTCCTAGTAGGGTCACATCCATGACTTATGAACCTCTAGTAACTGCCAAGTCTTCTAGCATGCAATTCTATTGGCAGTTACTCCTATCCGTCGCACGCTCCATACGTATCGGTGGCCAGCCGACTACGCGGATACGTGTCCTATATGTGACTCACAACACGTAGTAGGCCAGTGTCAATGCCGTATGAGATATACCAATATCTCAATATCAATGGGTGGTCAATAAACTAAGTCAATGCAAGAGAATAAATAAAGCAAGAAAACGACCGATAGAGTCGCTTGCACCCAAGTGTGACTTGGATGCACAGTTTAAATAACATGAAATAAAATGCTGAAAATAACAATTGAAAATAAGAATATAATAATCACAGAGTAAGGTGGCAAGGTATCTTGTCTGGTGGTACAAAGTGGCAAGTCCAAAATAGCAAGTGTCAGCACCAAAACTCACAAATCACAGATGACTCCAAACGCTGAAACAAACATCAAAAATAATCTCGGTGAAGAAGATACCTAGGAAACGCCTGTCCAAAAGTCAAATTCTGGAACAGGGGCAAAATCGTAATTTTGGGTCAAAACGATGTCCGCCGTTGGACCCACTTTGCACCGAAATGCGTGCCAAAGTCTACGTTCTCTAAAGTCGTCAAACTACATGTCTACGGTTTCCGTTTGAGGAGAGGAACTCAACGGTATGTCCAGTTTTGGATTCCGAGGAGCCGTGTACAAAATCGCCCGTTTGAGTGGGTCGCGGGCCTGTCAAAAATGGGTTCCGATTCGACCTTCTCAAAATTGAACCAAACTTGGCATACAGGACCAGAATTTCGATCCGGACCTGTTGGCGCAAGTTTCGTCTCGATCCGACGACTGTACACAAAGTTATGGACGAGTTTGCAAAACGTCGATACGGGGGTATCTTGACGGATACGCGTTGAGTTCGTCGCGCACACGCAACGAAATCGAGTTCCGTCAGTTCCCACACGTCGGTAACATCCATATGCGCCTTTTGATGCGTATAGTGCATGACTATGTCGCCCGGTTTATCGGGGCGTACGTCGTATTGTGGAAATTTTCTGAAATTAACACTTTTAGAAAACAGTTTTTCGCCCAACTTCAACATCAGTTTATTTCTTACACGCTAATCAAAACGACGATCCAGAAGATGCGTTGTGATCTCGGATATGTTGTCTTCACATATGTTCAATTAGCTTTTAAGAAAGTTTAATGGACAGTGAGAAAAGTGACCGACAAGTTGGCATTTCAAAACAGTTTTTAATAATCAGAAAAGTGGGTTTTTCTCCAACTTTGTTTCGATTTTTCGAGAAAGTTGGATGGCCATGTCAAAATCCACCTGGGGGATCTTGAAGAGGGTCATGAGGGCTTTCTACACGAATTTACGACTCTAAAAACGGACTAGAATTGAGAGAGAAATCAAACGAGAAAGTTTGGTACCTTGAGTGGGAAAACTGCTCCGTGGGTGACGCGGGACTGACTTCCGATGCTCCGTTCGTCGCGCACAAAACTCCATCGCTGGTGAAACAAATTCGTAGTTGAAGAGGGTATAATCAGCCTCAACTTTCGTTTTGGAATATTAGGGTTTTGAGGCTTGTGGAAAAAGTTATATATATAACAATATCTAACAAAACCTAATGCTAATAGGTTTAACATTAGTAGATACCACGGGTTGTGAATTATTTCATGGGTTTGCTGCTGAAGGCAGCAAGCAAGTAAGGGTGGGGGCCCGCCCACCTTTAGGTGGGTGGATTTTTTATGCTTTTTATGTTTTTTTTTGTTTTTCTTAAACAATACAGAGCTGAGGCTGGCCCGCCCCCCCTCCTGCTGGGTGCAGCCAAGCCCAGCTACTATTCTTTTTTTTCTATTCACAATTATATATATATATATATATATATATATATATATATATATATATATATATATATATATATATATATAACAAACTAATAGAATATATTTTAGGCTAGTAAAAAAAATTTCCTAAAATTCACAAATAAATTCCTAAAATCCTAGAATTTAGTATATTCCTTATTTAATAGAAATATTAACATGCACACATACAATAATATATTATACATACACACATACAGAAATTATACTATTAACTAGTAGCATATAAATCCATAACTAATTAAATACCTAATAAAATTAATTTAAATTAAATAAAAATCGATTATAAATTATAGGGGTTTACATCCTACCCAACTTAAAAAAAAATCGTCCTCGAAATTAAACTAAGGTCGGGGGTTCAAATGCAATGCATGAAAGTATAAATGCAAGACATACCTTCGTCTTCGAACAAATGCGGGTAGCGGTTTCGGATGTCGTCCTCTCGCTCCCAAGTAGACTCCCCTGGCGAGTGATGCTTCCATGCCACGCGAACCAACGGGATAGATTGATTTCGTAGCACCTTCACTCGGTGATCGAGGATACCTACTGGTTGCTCTTCGTACGACAAACTCGGTCCAACTGTGATCTCGGAGTGATCAAGCACATGATTGCTGTCCGCCACGTACCTCCTCAGCTGAGATACATAGAATACTTCATGTACTCCCTCTAGTGAAGGTGGCAATGCCAATCTGTAGGCAACCTCTCCAACACGTTCCAAGGCATCGAAAGGGCCGATGTACCTTAGACTCAACTTGCCACGTCCTCCGAATCGAATCGTGCCTCTAGTGGGGGATATCTTCAAGAACACATGGTCGCCCTCTTTGAACTCCAAGGGTCGACGACGATTATCTGCCCACTGCTTCTGACGATCCTGCGCTGCTCGCAGGTGGTCCTGAATCTTCTTCACTGTCTCCACTGTGCTCAAGACCAACTCGGGACCCAATAGCTGTCGCTCTTCTATGTCGCTCCAACAAACAGGAGATCGACACTTCCTACCTTACAATGCTTCAAATGGACCATTTGAATACTCGCTTGATAGCTATTGTTGTAGGAAAACTCAACAAGATGAAGATGGTCCTCCCACGAACCGCCAAAATCAAGCATACATGCTCTCAATATATCCTCTAGCGTCTGAATGGTACGCTCCGACTGGCCGTCTGTCTGCGGATGATACGATGTGCTAAACTTCAATCGGGTGCCTAAACTCTCTTGCATGCTCCTCCAAAAGTGCAAGGTGAATCTCGAGTCACGGTCCGACATAATACTAACAGGCACACCGTGTAGTCTCACAATCTGCTCCATATACATCTCTGCCAATACCTCTGTCGACTGGCCCACTCTAAAAGGTAAGTAATGGGCTGACTTCGTAAGTCTATCAACAACCACCCACACTGCATCACGTCCTCTAGGACTCCGAGGAAAACCCGTGACGAAATCTATAGTAATGTGCTCCCACTTTCACTCGGGAATGGGTAGCGACTGCAATAATCTGGCCATCCTCTGGTGCTCCGCCTTCACTTGTTGACATACCAAGCACTTGGCAACGAAACGGGCTATCTCTCGCTTCATTCCATACCACCAGTAATACTGTCGTAAGTCACGATACATCTTAGTCCCTCCGGGATGAATAGAGTAAGTCGAACTGTGAGCCTCTGCCATCAGCTCCTATCGTAGCTCTCCATTGGAAACATAAATGCGATCACCACATCGTAATGTCCCATCGGCGTGGATCCTCAATCCTGTCTTCTCTCCTGCTTCAGTCCTCTCCTTGAGCCGTCAAAATCTAGCGTCATTGGGCAATGCTGCCTTGATGCGCTCTACTAATGATGATTGCACCTGGAGGTTGGCTAATACGCCATCTGCTCTCGGTAATACTACCTCAATACCATGCTGCTCCAAGTCTCTAATTAATTCCTTCTGTGTAGTCAAAAAGTGTGCCATAGGCTTACGGCTTAATGTGTCTGCCACGACATTAGCCTTGCCCGGATGATAATGAAGCTCGATCTCATAATCCTTCATCAACTCCAACCAACGTCGTTGTCGCATATTCAACTCCTTTTGTGTGAACACGTACTTGAGGCTCTTATGATCAGTGTAGGTATCAACCTTCTCGCCGTACAAGTAGTGTCGCCATAGCTTCAAAGCAAAGATAACTGCTGTGAGCTCTAGATCGTGGGTCGGATAATTCTTCTCATGCACTCTCAACTGTCGCGATGCATATGATACTACCCGACCGTGCTGCATCAATACACATCATAATCCCTTTCCGGATGCGTCGCTGTAGATCACAAATCCTCCTGGGCCCGATGGTAGTGTCAAGATCGGTGCTGTGGTCAATCGCTTCTTCAACTCGTCAAAAGCGGCTTGACACTCGTCTGTCCATACAAACTCCTGATCCTTGCAAGTCAATCGAGTCATAGGCCCCGCTATTCGAGAGAAATCTTCTACGAACCGTCGGTAGTAACCCGCAAGTCCGAGGAAACTTCTCACTTCAGAAGCTGTTATGGGAGCGGGCCATGATTTCACTGCTGTGATCTTCTCTGGGTCTACCGATATACCATCGCCCGTAACAATATGACCAAGGAATGATACTTCCTTGAGAAAGAAATCACACTTGCTAAGCTTCGCAAAGAGTCTCTCGTTCCTCAATGTTCCCAAAACTATCCGTAGATGCTGCTCGTGCTCCTCTTGACTCTTGGAGTAAATCAAGATATCGTCTATAAAGACTACTACAAATTTGTCCAAGTATTGGTGAAAGATCTTGTTCATTAAATTCATGAAAACTGCGAAAGAATTGGTCAAACCGAAAGGCATGACCAAGAACTCGTAGTGTCCATACCTCGATCGAAAGGCAGTCTTAGCAATGTCTTCCTTCCGAACCTTCAATTGGTGATAGCCCGATCGTAAGTCGATCTTGGAGAATACTTTTGCTCCACTCAGTTGGTCAAATAGATCGTCTATACGCGGCAAGGGATACTTGTTCTTCACCGTCACTGCATTCAACGCTCTGTAGTCAATGCACATGCGCACTGTCCCATCTTTCTTAGGCACAAAAAGAACGGGTGCTCCCCATGGTGATGCACTGGCACGAATAAATCCCTTCTCTAATAAGTCATCAATTTGTGTCTTCATCTCTACCAACTCCTTGGGTGCCAGACGATATACTCGAGATGAAATAGGCACGGCTCCGGGAATAAGCTCAATAGAAAACTCAATGTCTCGGTCAGGTGGTAGTCCTGGCAACTCCTCGGGGAATACATCCTTGAACTCGGTGATAATAGGGTGCTGTGGGGTCTCATGCATCATCATATGAGTCCCCGATGTGGGTGCATCACAACTATCTCCATCTTCTTTGGTGAACTCGAACTCTGTCGCATTCGGTGGTCTAAAGATGATACTGCTCCTATGGCAGTCTATGAGAGCGAAATGCTGGCTCAACCAGTCCATTCCCAGAACCACATCAAATGTCGGCATAGAGAATACAAGACGTCGTGCCACCATCTCTCTACCATTTATCACTACAGGGCAAAGTCTACAAACACCACTAACAGGTACAACTTCTCCTCCAGTGAGGATTTTAACATTCTTAGCTAAGGGTATGATGGGAATGCTGTGTCTAGTGGCGAAACTAGTGGCTATAAATGAATGAGTGGCTCCAGTATCAAATAATATAATAGCAGAAAAAGATGCAACTAAAACCATACCTGCTATGACCTCTGCCTCTGTCTCTATATCCTCAATAGCCATTGAGAATACCTTCCCATGATTTTGTCTGGGGCCCTGAGCTATGGCCCTCTCGAACTGTGCTGACTGAGGTGGTAATGGCGGGCGAGGTGCTCCTGTCGTTGGCTGAGGTGCTGGAAGTGCTGGGGCTAAGGACTGCTGTTCCGAACAATTTTTCACCTTGTGCTGTCCTGACCCACATCTCAAGCATGATCCAAGTCGAATTCGACAGTCCTTCAAGACGTGTCCCTGCTTCCCGCAAAAGATGCAGGTGGGCTTCTGATAAGGTGTGTGCCTCTGCTGGAACTGTCCTGTGGCCCTCCTAATAGGTCCCTCCTGTGTAGCTCGGGCTGGTGTAACTGCTGGTGTATGCCGCCTCGATGTCTGCTGTTGTTCATTGCGAAGAATCTCCTGAGCACGAGATTCTTCCAAGACAGCTGAATGAGAGACTCGAGACTGAGTAGTCGTATAAGACTTGAGCTCTGGTGCCAGCCCCTGGTGAAATCTTCTCGCCTTCTCTAACTCGGTCGGAATCAATCCCGTACCAAATCGACTCAGGCGGTTGAACTCTGAGTCATACTCATCAACTGTCATATTCCCTTGCTTCAGATGAAGGAACTATTCATAGAGACCATCTCGAACATGTATAGGGAAGAACCTCTCATAAAATGCATCATAGAACTGCTTCCAGATAATCCCAGCGCCTAATCGTCTCTCTTTCGTCTTCTACCAGTGGTGAGCATTATCTTCTAACAGCAAGTCCACTGTTGTCATCCAATCTCGAGCTGGCAACTGGGATGCCTTCAGTAGCTTCTTGGTACTAATAAGCTACTGTGACACCTCTAATGGCTTCTCCGTCCCTCTAAAGGCCTTGGGGTTCATATCTGTAAAAATTTGATAGAGCCTTCATAGGGATGCAGAGCCGGTACTGGTACTGGTACTGTAGGTGGTGGTGGAGGTCTAGCCATAGCTGCCATCATCGTCTGTCTCATCAGCTCAGTCTGCTGCCACTGAGCCTGCATCATGGCATACATAAACTGAGTAGTAGGGCTCCCATCTGTTGGGGGTGAGGCATCTGGGGCCCCGACTGTGGGGAAAACTGCTGAGGGAATGGTGGTGGAGGAGGCAGTGGTACATTCCCTCCCGGTGGCATGGTAGTAGTCTGTCCAGCCTGGCTGCCTGGGGGTGCTGCGACCTCTGGGTACTCCGTCGTCGGCGTCGTAGTAGGCTGCGACAGTCCTGGCTGGTAAGGTGTCGCTGGAGTCATGGGAGGATTCTGTCCCTCCGAAGTAATCTCCTCACCAGATGTGAGGGCCAATGCAGAAGTACGTCCGCTTCGTAGATTCATACTGTTGGCACGAGGAAGATAAGTTGATATTAGGAAAGAATAGATATGAAATAAATCGAATAATCAAAGAAGTTTCAAAAAGATTGAAAGTCAAGGGATAGTAGTAGTTCTGGATGAGATATTCCTATTCCTATATGCAGGCTTGTTGGGCACAGTCATGTAACCCAACAATATTAAATCAGACCTGCATGGGCTACCACAAAAATATGTAACGCCCCAGTCCCAAAATACGTAGGACCAAGTACGTGAACATGCCAGCTGCACATATACGAAGAATACTCTAATATATGGAATCCTCATATATGCACATAAGCTGTAAATAAAATAATCACAGGCCAGAATAACATATCTAATCTCATCACAGCTCAACACAGAAGATAATAGAGTCCAAATAAATAAATAAGAGTATCAAAAGATAGTCGGGTTAACATACTCACTCCAAACAGCTATGAAAAATAGTCTCACAAGATCGGAGTCTAACCTCCGCAAAATAGAAAGTAAATGAGATGTAAAATAATGTCCACTAATATATCAAATATAGAATAAACTAGAAATCAGTAGTGACTGCCTCGTCATCGATGTAAGATGGATCCAGAGCCGCTCCGTACTCCTGTGGAAAGTCGTCTAATCCTGGAAAGATAACCAGGTCCTCAGGGGACATAGCAAGATACAAGAAAACACCATGCCATATAACTGTGATAATATAATAGAAAGAAAAGAGATGCATGCAATAGGGTGCCTACCAATTCTACAGTGAAAATGCAGTTAAGAACAGACCTTCAACGCATGGGTATCTAGGCTCAGTAGCAGTAACTCAGGTATGGCCCCATCAGGATACCAGGGACCTTAAAGCATAACATTCCTCGAATGTCAGAGGCCAGCAGTATCAGTAATAGGAAAGTGCATAAGGACTCATACGTTAAGGATACTGTTCTCCCCACCCAATGCCTAGTAGGGTCACATCTATGACTCATGAACCTCTAGTAACTGCTAAGTCTTCTAGCATGCAATTCTATTGGCAGTTACTCCTATCCGTCGCACGCTCCATACGTATCGATGGCCAGCCGACTACGCGGATATGTGTCCTACATGTGACTCACAACATGTGGTAAGCAAGTGTCAAGGCCGTATGAGATATACCAATATCTCAATATCAATGGGTGGTCAATAAACTAAGTCAATACAAGAGAATAAATAAAGCAAGAAAACGACCGATAGAGTCGCTTGCACCCAAGTGTGACTTGGACGCACAGTTTAAATAACACGAAATAAAATGCTAAAAATAAGAATATAATAATCACAGAGTAAGGTGGCAAGGTATCTTGCCTGGTGGTGCAAAGTGGCAAGTCCAAAATAGCAAGTATCAGCACCAAAACTCACAAATCACAGATGACTCCAAACGCTAAAACAAACATCAAAAATGATCTCGGTGAAGAAGATATACCTAGGAAACTGCCTGTCCAAAAGTCAAATTCTGGAACAGGGGCAAAATCGTAATTTCGGGTCAAAACGATGTCCGCCGTTGGACTCACTTTGCACCGAAATGCGTGCCAAAGTCTACATTCTCTAAAGTCGTCAAACTACATGTCTACAGTTTCAGTTTGAGGAGAGGAACTCAACGGTATGTCCAGTTTTGGAGTCCGAGGAGCCGTGTACAAAATCGCCCATTTGAGTGGGTCGCGGGCCCGCCAAAAATGGGTTCCAATTCGACCTTCTCAATATCGAACCAAACTTGGCATACAGGACCAGCATTTCGATCCGGACCTGTTGGCGCAAGTTTCTTCTCGATCCGACGACTGTACACAAAGTTATGGACAAGTTTGCAAAACGCCGATACGGGGGTATCTTGACGGATACGCGTTGATTTCGTCGCGCACATGCAACGAAATCGAGTCCTGTCAGTTCCCACACATCGGTAAGATCCATACGCGCCTTATAATATGTATAGTGCACGACCACGTCGCCCGGTTTGTCGGGGCGTACGTCGTATCGTGGAAATTTTCTGAAATTAACACTTTTAGAAAACAGTTTTTCGTCCCAACTTCAACATCAGTTTATTTCTTACACGCTAATCGAAACAACGATCCAGAAGATGCGTTGTGATCTAGGCTATGTTGTCTTCACATGTGTTCAATTAGTTTTTATGAAAGTTTAATGGACGGTGAGAAAAGTGACCGACAAGTTGGCATTTCAAAACAGTTTTTAATAATCAGAAAAGTAGGTTTTTCTCCAACTTTGTCTCGATTTTTCGAGCAAGTTGGATGGCCATGTCAAAATCCACCTGAGGGATCTTGAAGAGGGTCATGAGGGCTTTCTATACGAATTTACGGCTCTAAAAATGGACTAGAATCGAGAGAGAAATCAAACGGAGAAGTTTGGTACCTTGAGTAGGAAAACTGCTCCGTGGGTGACGCGGGGCTGACTTTCCGATGCTCCGTTCGTCGCGCACAAAGCTTCGTCGTTGGTGAAACGAATTCGTAGTTGAAGAGGGTGTAATCAGCCTCAACTTTCGTTTTGGAATATTAGGGTTTTGAGGCTTGTGGAAAAAGTTATATATATAACAATATCTAACAAAACCTAATGCTAATAGGATTAAAATTAGTAGATACCACGGGTTGTGAATTATTTCGTGGGTTTGCTGCTGAAGGCAGCAAGCAAGTAAGGGTGGGGGCCCGCCCACCTTTAGGTGGGTGGATTTGTTATGTTTTTATTTTATTTTTGTTTTTCTTAAACAATACAGAGCTGAGGCTGGCCCGCCCCCCCTCCTGCTGGGTGCGGCCAAGCCCAGCTACTATTCTTTTTTTTCTATTCACAATTATATATATATATATATATATATATATATATATATATATATATATATATATATATATATATATATAACAAACTAATAGAATATATTTTAGGCTAGTAAAAAAAATTTCCTAAAATTCACAAATAAATTCCTAAAATCCTAGAATTTAGTATATTCCTTATTTAATAGAAATATTAACATGCACACATACAATAATATATTATACATACACACATACAGAAATTATACTATTAGCTAGTAGCATATAAATCCATAACTAATTAAATACGTAATAAAATTAATTTAAATTAAATATAAATCGATTATAAATTATGGGGGTTTACACCGGTAGACTGGTTACTTCTTTATGTAGAGTGGCTACAAGAGGTGCGATTTTGCCTGGCTTGCGGGCCTGGAGGTGGATCTTTAGAGGTTCTTCTGATCCTATTATAGCCTCTGTTTGATCTTGAGCATCCTCTTTGACCAGGGGCTTTTTCGATTTCTCGTACAAGCAGGAATCCGAATAGTAGGATTCAACCCCTTTGAAGGGATCGATGTCGGCGAATTCTGTTCTTACGAAGCCATGTTTGTCGACATATTTGAAGCACTGGTGCAATGTGGAGGGCACGATCATATAATCGTGTATCCAAAGATGCCCAGGAAATATTGTAGGACGTATCTGCGTCTATGACGTAGCAAGTTACTTCTGACTGGAGGTCGCCAATTTGGCATTTTAGGCGAATCTTCCCAATATGATAGCTTCTTCCTGAATTGAAACCGCTGATGGCAGTGCTGGTAGGTGTCAGCCGACGCATAGGGATGCCCAGAAGGTGAAGCAAGCTCTTCGGAATGATGCTTACCGGGATCAATGTGCATCCGATCAACTTTGATGTCGCCAATGTATCCAGTGTAAGACAGAGGGCGATCGTGCAGGTTGGTCTTGATGAACATATCCTGTGGAGTAAACACGATATTGGGCATTGCTCCTGTACAAGCACTGTCCTGGAAATCCGCTGGCGAGCTCTCTCCTGTAAGCTTGACCTGAGCCAAATAAGCGTCAGCATTCTGGAGTGCTTCGCTTAGTGCGATGCGAACATCCTTGGAGAGTCTCAAGAGCTTATATAATGACAATTTTGCTAGGCGTATTGGCTAATTGTGCCAGGATGTCAAAATTTTAAGGCCTTTCCAGCCCCAAAGGATGGGTCTTTAAGGAGCGGTTTATTGAAGCGGGTCTCCTTTGGATTAGGCTTGTCGGTCGGTGGAGGCTGAGAAGGTCCTGGGGCATCAGCAGTGGCCGGCTGACAATCTTCAGCCGAGTTACCCGGTATAGGTTGAGATTGTGCACCGGATCGGGTAACGACAGTTGTCGCTTCTTCGGTTTCGGTTGAGATTGTGTGGCAAGATTTAGCCCTTCCGCCCTTCTTTTTACCGGTGGAGGATGATGCTGATTGGGTTACTTCAGGCCCCAAGTTCGGGTTGACCCACATGACCTCCCTCCGTGACGTGGTGAGGGGCACTAACCCAGTCGTCTGGTCACGGGGAGGTGGATGATTAGTGACCTCCATTGTTGCCCGGGGGATGGGTACTATGCCATCTTTAGTCCTCGTTGGAGGGAAGCTGCCAAATTAGACTGACACTATATTGGCAGCCACGGTTACCTCCTCGAAATTAATGGCCAGAGCCTTGGAATCGATGAGGTTCTGGATGTACCACTTCAATTGGAAGCAGTCCTGAGTAGCGTAGTGGACGTAGCGGTAGAAGTGACAGTACTTCAGGTTCTTCATCTCTGCAGGTTGAGGTTCACGTCTCGGTGGAGGGAGCTAAATTCTGTCTCCTTGCAAGAGCATGTCAAAGATGGGTTTGACATGGCTATCCTCGAAGGAGTAGGTCACCTGAGGCCACTACTTCTCTACCAGCTTCGATTCAGGCTTCTGGGCTGTATCGGCCACCATAGCCTGTTTGCCTTTGGTGTCCCGGTTATTAGAGGAACTACCGCCGTTGTTGTTGTTGGTATTAGGGTGTTTGCTCTTATCCTCTCCATCCGAGATGTGCAACCCCAGTTGGCGAGCCTTCTTCAATTTTGCTTCTGTGCTAGTGGCGCTGATGATGAAGGCCTTCCAGTCTTTAAATTGACTTTTCGCCCATCCAGAGGCTGATTGTGGGGAGCAGCCTCTTTTGGCAAATCTCAATTAAAGACGAGTCTGGGTTACTAGAGGGTAATTTCATCGCGGTTTGGTGAAACCGCTCGATGTAATTCCTTGTCAGTTCTTTTTCCCCTTGAACAACGTCCATGAGGGTTGACATTGTCACATCTTGTCCCACCTCGTAGAACCTTTCCAAGAACATATGTTTGAAGCCGGCAAAGGAATGGATGCAGTTATCCGAAAAGTTACGATACCAATCGAACGCGACCCCCTCTAATGCCCCGATGAACAACCGCGTAAAGATGGCGTCGTCATGCGGCAGATGGTACATTGTGACTTTGAAGTAGGTCATGTACCGGCTCGCAGAGATCTTTTCGTCATATAGATTGATATTGAATGGATTGTATCGTGGAGGGAAGGGGACATCTCTCCATGTGACTGGATACGGCTGTCGTATCCTGAGGTCCTGAGAGGATTCTCGGGCGTAAAATATTACACGAAGCTCCTGGACTTCTTTTTTCGCCTCCCTAGCCTCTTCTGCAGCAGTGGGAGCCGATATTCCAGGTGGATCATTGTCCGGGGTTGGTGCGGTCGTGTTTGAGTTCGTATTGATGACAGGACCCAAGCTTGTTTGACCAGGTGTCCTTGCTTGTAGAGCCGGTAGGGCCGCCTTGATCTCGTCTACTGACTTAACTAAGGTTTGAAGCATGGCCTCAAGAGTGTCGAGGTGTTACCGATCACTGGGACCGTCTTGGTCATTCTCCGTCATGAATACTGTTTTCATGTGAGGAGAAGTGGAAGGAACTATAGAAGATGTGCCCTCCGAATCATACCCTCGCATGGAGAAGTCGTTGGGTTATGTGGGAATATTCTTTTCTGGTTCGGACTCGGAGGTGGTGCTACCCCCTTCATAGGAGGTTGTCTCGTCTTGGCACTTGTGGACGTTTTCAGGGACGTCTGAGTCTGTTGTATCTGTTGGGGGGATTGTTTCCCCTGGTTCATCTTCCTGAAATATCGAATTGTTATGGATGTTTCGAGGAGTGCTACCCCCAGCTCCAACTACCCCCAGTGATGTAGATGATGAATCTCCAAGTATTGAAGATTTCGTCTTTGAGCAGGTACCTTGATAAACCCTTCTTGTGATGGCTGTGGACAACCCCTTGGATGAGAGTTTCTTGGCCGTGCTGGTTGAGATTGTTGGGCTGGACATATTTATTTTTTTTCTTCCCTTGCCGACAGGGACCTTCTGGATAGAGTTACAGGAGGCGAAGGGAAGCGCCTCGTCCCCCGAGCTTTGTTGTAGGACCGGTCCTGGCTGCTGCAGACGTTGGAAGACGGACTGCCGATCCTCTTGCACTGCTGTCTTGTTGCAGCAGCAATTGACAATGACTTGAGTGCAGTGACGTCCCTGGAAGGACTCTTTGCACGCCAAGGTTTTTTTTCTTTCTTTGCGCTTGTGAAGGATCACATCTCGCAAGTCAAGGACATCTCGATCCACTTTTGCACTCATTTTATGGGCCCGAGAATCCCGAGCACATGAATGCGTAGGTATCATGTTTGCTCCCTGATCTGGGGCTAGTAAAAGCACTTGCCCTCGATCAATGTTGGGAGACTCTTGAGAACCACCCTGTCCGTTTGCCGTCGGGGGTTGGACACAGGCGGTTCTGTACAACTTTCCATCAGAGGCCCGTATAACAGTTAGCGGGACTCTCTGATGGTCAGTAGTTGGGACAGCTGACTGAGCTCGACGAGCCCGCACTGTCCTAGACTTCTTTGCTCTAGCATCCGAGGGTGCGTAGTAGAAAGAGTCCAAGCTGTGTCGCATAGAATCTGGCACGTTCACATTGGGGCTTCTGAGGTCAGGCCCGTATGAGAGGCGGTCGAAGACTGAACCCGAGCCGCATAGGGCGGATGGCCGGCAGCTGGGATTGGATGCCGCATAGGCTATTTCCCCATGGCTGGGATTGCTGGCCGCATATGCGTTCTCTCTGCGGCTGGGATTGGTGGCCGCATATGCATTCTTTCTGCGGCCCATCCCCTTATACAGCTTCTTCTTGGACCGCATGGAGTTCCCGTTTGCACCCGCAAGTCCAGCATCGTAGTATTTTCCTTTGCCGTACTTGGGGACAGCAGGGTCCTCTGCGACCTGAAGTGGGGGCCGCATGCGAGTCATCTTCGCCGTTTTGAGCAGCAGAGAAAACTTATTCCAGAGCTCGGAAAGAGGCAACAGTTTTGGGCCTCCACGCCCTGCAGGCCTTCTTTGTGCCGGCTCGCTTCTGGACTGGGCTAGCGCTCCCTTCGGAGAGCATCTCTTCAAACGCTTGCTGGTTGAAGCGAACAACCAGCATTTGTTGCGTGGAGCCAAGTTTGGCTGCGTCTGATTGCGTCACCAACTTCTCAGCAGTAGAGAAGTTAGTCCCCAGCAGAGTCGCCATCGTGTTTGCCATTAATCGTCGTAGAACAGAACAGTTTTATAGGAGGACTGAACTTGACTTACAATTACAAACTCGCTTGTACAAAAGAGAGCCTAGGAATAAAACCTAGGAAAAGTAATCTAAGTACAATTGTTTAGTTTAGATTCTGCAGAGTGACGGTAGAGGCTCGGAAAAGTGCTATTAACTCTGCCTTACTCCTTGGACGATCGAACGCAACCTCGGCTCCGGTAAAGAAAATGCTCTCTGTATATCTGTCTTCTTTTGCAAGAGAATAACACCTTACTATTTATAGGAATTCATGAGGAATGGGATGTACAGCCACGTGGCAAATTATGGGCCACATCATTGTAACTATGCCTCGTGACTCGGTTTATCATGATCTGTTCACTGCAATAAATCTGAACTGTTTAGGACTTGGTCAATTTCTGCCACATGTCTCGACTGCTACTCTGTGGCAGGCCGCATGAAGGATGTATCCTAGCTGAGCCGCATGAAGGACTGTCCCATAGCCGAGCCGCATGAAGAGTGTCTCATGACCGAGCCGCATGAAGGATATCTCATAACTGAGCCGCATGAAGAACGTCTCATGACCGAGTAGCATGAAGGATGTCTCATAACTGAGCCGCATAAAGAACGTCTCATGACCGAGCCGCATGAAGGACTGTCTCATAACCGAGCCGCATGAAAGTTGTCTCATGACTGAGCCGTATAAAGAGTGTCTCATAGGCGATCCGCATGAGGAGTCTTCTTTGGAACTGTGCACTGTGCACTGTGCCGGATATCATGATGATTTTCTCGTCTTTTTAGGAGCATGTCACGTCTCATCTTTTGTCAGAGCTATCATCTTTGTCAGA